>PVIJ01002573.1:0-156858 GCA_004024925.1 Scalopus aquaticus | reverse complement strand
GTGGGGGGGTGGTGGGCAGAAAGGTCATGGTGGGGAGGGGGGCTGGGGCCTCTGGGTGGGTGGGAGAGGAGGCCCCTCAGGATGGAGGCGGGGGTCCTATGGGTGGGGGGGCCTGCATGAAGCCCTCAATGGCAAGGGGGCTCAAGGTGCTGCATCCTGTGGCTACAACCCCTGAACTTTCACCCTCCACTCGCCGGACGGTGCAGTTACCCCGGAGCCCCCAGGTGGGCCTCTTAGCCAGTCCTGATACTTAGAAAGACAGTGTGTTGCTGGGGCTCACACAGACTTGGGGCCCCTACTGAGCCTCAGTTTCGTCCTCTGTAGAATGGATCAGTAACATTGGCTCCTAGAACTCTGCTAAGGGCCGGAGACAAGGCTTGGGAGGCTCTACGTGAAGGAACACAGCAGGTGTGATTGTTCTAGTTGCTCCATTCTCCTCAGCTTAGTGTGGAAATCCACAGCTCACTCCTTTCACACCCACAAGCTTCCATGTAGATGCCGTGTTTTACAGAGGACGGTGCTGGAGTCTCGTGAGATCAAGAGCTGGGGTGGAGCCAGTTTTGTGTGGAGCTCTATGGCATGTGCAATTGTTAGAGGTGGGGGGTCTCACTGACAGGCAACCTATTCAGTTTGCAAATGGAATGAAGCCCAGAGAGGTTGGGTGACTTGCCTAAGGTCACACAGCCAGTTAGAGGCAGAGCTGGAGTCCCCTAGTCTCCTGGCTGTGGGTCATGCAGTCTTTCCTGAGCATCACACACCCTCCCAGGGTCCAGCCTGTCCACCCACGGGGCTCTGGTTCCCTTTCCCTGAGCATGAGAGAACTGGGACCCATCTTGTGGTGCTGGCTCAGGACAGGGTGCTGAGAGTCTCTGGGGCCACAGTCTTGTTTTCTAGGGAGGCTCGGGGATCCTTGGCCCAGCCCAGTACCCGATGGAGTGCAGCCTGCTGGGGCCTTGTGGGGGTTTCGTCTTCCTGCTCACTTCCTCTTCTCCCCTACTCCATCTCTCTGCCCCTGCTCATCGTCTGTCCCTTCCCCTTTCCCAGCCCCAAGGCTGTCAGTGTTTGGGGGAGATTATGCAGTGTTGACATTGGAATATGAATGAGGCGAGAGCAGCAGCCAAATATTGGAATTAGGGAAAGCAGGAGCCCAGGCTGGGATCCAGGAGTGGCTAGAACATCTGTGTCTCGCCTGTTCCAGATGCCTGACCCTGCCGCCCACCCGAAAATGACTGGTCCCAGAGCCACAGGCAGGCTCCACTGCAGCTAAGGCTTGGGCCTCCACTGCCAGCTGGGCCACAGCGAGAAGTCCTGCGGGCCCCAGGCTCAGCGGCCTCTGATCCAAGGCCTGGGGAGGCAAGAGCTTCCCATGCATTTGAGGGATGGAGGCAAGACTGCCCAGGCTGTAGCCTTCATTTTTTCTTCAAAGATTTATTTATTTGTGCATACAAGCTGCGGTGTAGGCCAGAGATGTGGGGTGGTGAGAGGGTTCACCAGAGACAGAGTGGGGAGCAGAACAGGCAGATCAACTGAAGTAAACTGCTGAGGGGAGCAGCGGGCGCGGCAGGAGAGGTCTGTTGCACCATATGGGAAGCTCCCTGGCCAGGTATCGAACTCGTGCTGCAGTGGCTCTGTATAGCTACATAGTGCTGAGACTTAACCCGTTGCGCCACCAGGGAGGCCCTGTATCCTTCGTTTAAGTGTCTGAAATCCCACTGCTTGTTTTCTGTTCTTATTGGTCAGATCAATGTGTTTCGTGGAACCTAAGTTCTGAAGACTGTCAGTAAGTTTTCCGTAACAGGGTTTCACAGTCACACTTGGGAAATGTTGCTTTGGGCCTTTTCAGAGCCTTTGATCAGGGAAGAGGCCTTGTGATTCTTCCGAAGGGGAGAAGGGTTCCTAGAATTTCCCAGGCTTATTGGATGGAAAGCCCTTTCCTGGTGCAGGACGTTCTGGACCAGTTGTTACAGATAAGAGGAGGTGCCATCCCCCCACCCCACTTACACACAGCCACCTTGGAAGAAGAGAAGCTCTAAATGGTTTAGAAGTAAAAGTGAAGTTTCCCTCCTCTTTGATCCTGTGAGCCAAGCCCCTATTCCTGGCTCGAAGAGTCCTTCATCTTCCACACTTATCCATGTGCATATTCAACAAGTATGGATGTGACTCAATCTATTTCACTAGCCTGCATTGTAGGCCGCTGGGGCTGCTTCCCACTCCTTCCTGCGTGCGCGTCAAAGCTTAATGGATGAACTGTCTGCAGGAAGGCAGAGCTGTTGGCCCTCCCACTCAGGTCTTGCACTGATGTCCCGTCGGTCTCCTTCACTTGAGAACAAGGCCTGGGTTACAGTGTCCCAGGCACATAGTAGGCTCACGAGAAGGCTTCCGGAGTGGATGGACGGGTGGCGGAGCCCTGGGTCTCTTCCCAAAGAAAAGTGGAAGCTCTTCTGTTCCTGAAAAGTCTGTGAGGTCAACCACACGGTCAGCAGATCTGACCCTTTGCATTCGGCTCTCTGGACAGTCAAGAATCCTGAGGAGTCCCAGGCACTTCCTTGCGAGTGGGGAGTGTGTAGTTTTTGTCTTCAAAGCCGGCCTCAAGGATCTGGGTTGCCATGGCAACTCTGGAGCAGGGCCACCTTTTCTCTTTCCTCCATCTTGGGAGCTTTGGTTGCCATAACAACTATTGGTCCACTCCTCTTCCCCCAACCCTGCCTCAGTGCTTCCTGTCTCCCTATCTGGGTACCACTGTTGTCAGGTTTGGGGTGACCCTGATATCACGTGACTCACGCACCTTGGGATTCTCTTGAGGGGTAATCTGAGTGGGCCCATTCCTGGGGAGGGTGCAGCGTGGCTGTAGAGAGGAAGAGACAGCTGGAAGGAAGGATAAGTGAGGGCCTTGCTCTTGTCAAACCCAGTGGGGTCACTGCTGCCTGGTGATCAGAGGGCGAAGTTCAAGGGTGGTTGTGAGTGAGCACCCCCCCTCCACACTCCTGTTTAAGTGCAGAGCGATGGGGTGGAGGCAGCACCGACCCGGCCCCCTAGGGTCCTCAGCCTTGGAGGAGTCAAGAGAGCTAGTCCATTGAGGCCACTTACAGGCCCTGCCAAGAGCATGTTGGGGTTCATCTCAGGCTTCATTAGAATGTCCAGTGAAGGGGTCCGTGGAGGTGACACAGCATGCATTTATCAACACCATGGGATACTCTGTGGCCAAGCTGAAGAAGGACGTTTGAGGATTCCATTGACACTTGGAAAATACTGCTAAGAGAGAAGGGCAGCAACCGAGTTGCTGTGTGAGTACTGGCTGCAGCTATGCAATACCAGTGTGGACTTCTCAGAGACTGGAATTTGGAGGAATGTAATATAAATGCAAATGTAGTTCCCCCCACTGGTTCTCCTCCAGCATTTCCCCATTTCTGCTAACACCCTCGCCACCTGCACCATTGCCCAAACCAGAAAGTTGGCATTGAAACTAGATTCTTCCCTCTGCCCTCGTGCCCATTCCTATCAGTCACAAATCCTGTTTATTCCACTTTTGAATAGTTTTCATGTTTCTTTCCCCCTCACCTGGCTATGGCCCTCACTGTTTCTCAATGGAAACCATTGTCTGTCCCTGCAGGGAGTCTCTCCCTTCCCAGGTCTCACACTTACTCCCCAGCACTCCTGCCAAGCTGCCCCCAGAGAGGCAGTCTGGTCACGTGACTCATCTCCCTCTGCTCTCCAGTTATTCCAGGAGCAAGGACAAACTAGTGGACACTCAAAGCCCACACGACCGATTGCCGCTCTTCCCCTGACCCTTGCTCCCCACGATGCTAGCCTGCAGCAGTTCTCCTCCATTCCTCTTGCCTGTGAACATGCTGCTCCCTTGGCCAGCGTTTACCTTTCCCTGTCCCATCTGCCTGGTCAACTCCTGCATGCCCTTGAGACTTAGCTCAAGACTTTCCAAGATGGTGGAATGAAGATGCTTCTCCTCCATTCTCCTCCTAACATCCCCAGAACAGAAAACAGCAGGAGGATAGGAGCAGAACTTGAATTCTGTCTCTACTAGAACTTGGGTGCTTCTGGTCTCTCAAATCTCAATATGTGGAAGGGGAGAGCTGTTGGCGGAGGAGTCAATGACTCCTCTGGACCTGGGTGGGGGAGGTGCTGGTGAGAAGCAAGCAAATTCCTCTGAGAAGCAAGCAGATTTCTCTACAGGGACTACAGGGAGGGGGGGAAGAGGGGAAGAGGGGGTGGGTGCAGCGACGGGAGGCAGTAGATGCCACCGAAGTGGATGGAGATAGAAACTGAGAAATCTGCATAAGGGATGGTATATAAGGGAAGGGTGAGGGATCCTGTTACAATCAGGGGATCAAGTCTTGAGATAGACTGACAGACTCTCAGCCCCCTTTTCCTACCCAACCCACAGTGCCAGAATCATGTTGTATGTGCACCCACAAGGCTCCGTTTTGGAGGAACTAAACAATCCCCAAGAAATGACCACCAGGGACTTATGTTTAGGTTTCTGTAGCAGGTGAGCTGGCCAGACCAACTGGTCTTTCTAGAGTGAAATTCATTTAATCACCATGTCAAACTCAGGCACTTAAAACCTCTGGCTGGCCTTTGGTGGCTACTCTAGAAAGTGAGTGCACAGCCAGGGAGCAGTGACATCTGCGGGAAGCCTTCCCTCGTTTTGGAAAATATGAGCCAAGAGGAAATAGAGATTATGCTGTGAGCAGGACCTATGGTGAGAAACCCCATACTCAATATCCTTAGAGAGGAAAAAGAACATGTTGCAGTCATAAATAAAAGAGAATAGAGTAAAAAAGGAATAATCAGAGAAGGAAGAACTATTGGTAGTAAAGATCTGACAGCAAAGATTAAAAGAAATATCAAGAGTTGGAACATGATGTCAAGAAACTTTGTCAACTTTCTCTGGAAATACAAAGAGAGGGCAAAGAGAAGGGCTAGAGGAGGAGCAGGAAAGAAAGCAAAAGAAATTAGGGCATCCAAAACCATGACTGGATCAAGAAGATGTGGTACATATACACAATGGAATATTACTCAGCAATCAAAAAGATAAACTCATGACATTTGCAGAGATGTGGGTGGAACTGAAAGGGATTATGCTCAGTAAAATAAGCCAGAAGGGAAAAAGAAAAATAGTGGATGGTTTCACTTATTGGAAGAATATAGGGGAATCAAACAAGGGATCAGGAAAAAACCAAAACTATCAGGCAAATTGTAAATCTGAGACATTCAGCAGGAAAAACAAAACTTTGTTAAGTTCAGAAGCATTAAAATAAACTTCCGAAGAGGTTGAACTGGGAAAGCTAAGCTCACATCAGAGGCCAGCTGCCTTTGCCTGGCTATCACATAGGGGTTAGGGCACTTATTTGGGGGGTAGGGTGGGGTTGATTAAGGTCATAGGTCAGGTGGAGACAGGTTGGGCTTTAGGGTCAGACACACCTGGGTGCCCACACTGCCTCCAGTACTCTCTAGCTCAGAGCTCCAGGCAAGTTCCTTCACCTCCCTTCACCTCGTCTAGACAGTGGGGAGAATAATAAAAAGTGCTTTGTGGGGTTGCTATTAAGGGCAAGGAGACAGAGTTTCAGTGCCTAGCAGACGAGGTGCTGGTTTTATCAAGAGCAAGATGTTCCAGGACAGCACCTCTCCCCTGGACCCCACTTTCTGAATTCTTCTTCTTACAGAACCCCCAGAAGCACGCCTCTGCAGGATTTCGGGCTTTGGGCTCCACTTGGGCCTCTGAGGTGCTCTGCGGGCCAGAGCGTCTACACATTTTCCGGGACCTTTGAGTCATCCCCTTTTGGGAACTGTGCTGAGATGGCTTCAGTGGCTTTGCCTGGTTTCTAACAGCAATTATTTAGGTGGGAACAGAGTCAATTCAAGGTTTCCATGATTTTCACACGACCTTTCAATAGCCCAGATTTGCAGTTTCCTTCTTTCTCAAATGAAATCTGGATCATCTTGGAGAAAAGAAACTTAATTAAAGGCTGCTGCCCAGCAAATGTCTTAGCTTCCCTCCCTCCACTGCTCCGACAGCCTTGGTCCTTGCTCCGCCCCCTCCGGGGGGTGGTGAGTCTCCGTGGGAACTGCTCCCTGGACATCACCAAGGCCTCTCAGTTGCTGCGCCCAGAGACCTGGCACGAGTTCCTCCTCCAGGCTGCGTTTAACCGTGTCCTGCAGCCTCTTTCTCCCTTGGCTCCCGGACACAAAAGGAGCCTCCTTTATTATTATTATCATTTCTCATGATGTCTATTGAGGTAACACTGGTTTACAACACTGCGCGTGTCTCGGGAGTCTGGGTTCACATACAAATATATACTATCTTATTATTTTTAAGCCTCCTTGTCTTCACTCTTGATTCTGTGATCTTGCCCTTCGGTCCAGTCCTTTTTTATGATTATCTTTTACTTTGTATGCCCTTGTTCTTGGGGATTTTCATCATCACCTCTGTGAAGATGATTCCTTCTCTCTCTCCCCATTTCATTCCAGCCTCTCTCCGGAGTTCCAGACTTGAGTTTCCAGTGGCCTCCTGGACACGTCCCCTGAGATGTCCTGAAGTTTGTTTCCTCACCTCGGAGAGCCAGCCATCTGTCCCCAGCCTCCATCTTCTCGGCCAGAGGTTCTTGAAATCCTGGAATCATTCTTTGCTTCTTGTCTCCTTCGCTCCTCCCTCCCTGCCCCCAGCCTCACTCCCTGAGTCACCTCTGAGCTAATCTTTGTGGCCTCTGAGTTGTCCCCAGACATGTGGTCACACCCCTGCTGTGCTGCAGCATCTGGGAGGACACTGTCACGGATACGTTTTTCTAGGCGAGCCTTAGTGCTGGCCTGTTACCTACTTGCTGGAAGTCCAAGGATGATGCAAGACACCTTTGTCCCAAATGTCCACCACTGTCCCAACAAGTCCTCCTGCAAGAGTTGGGGTGAAGGCCAATCCCTGACGAGCCCAGGCAGCTTTGCAGCGAGAGTGGTTCTGTGAGGGTCCCTCCCCAGGGTCCTGGTTCCACCCTGCAGGGAGCTGTTAGACCCTTAAGGATTCGAATTCTCCAAATTCTTAGAGCATGTCTAAGACAAATCAGTTACTCTCTCATTTCCCTGATGCATTATTATGCTAATAAAGCCTTGTCTTCTTACTTAATCTTCCAAGGAGACTCTCTTCTTGAGGTGGGGAGCGGATGAACATTCCACCCTGCCACAGCTCACTCTCATCCCCACAGTAACTTTGTGCCTTGTCTTTTAGTGAGATATTTATTTCTCTCCCATCTATGCCGTCATAATCTACCTATTCTTCGAAGCAGATGGAAATCTTAGTTACTTCTGTGCCCTGGGTCCCTTTGGTGATTTGATGAAACCTGTAGACCCCTTCTCAAAATTATGATTTTAATCCATAAAAAAAGTGACACAGGATTATCAAGGAAATTGATTGTAACATGGTTGTCAAAAGAGAAAAAATGACCCAAATAGTGATATAGTAATACCATGTTTCTTTATTTACTCACTAAATAACTACTATCATTTCAAAGTAGTGATGATCATAAGAGATATTTGGGGACGTGAAGATATGTTCACCTTCTTCTGTGGTTTGCAGCCTATATTTATAATGGAAGGAAATGCTAAGTTTGGTTAGAGATTAGTGAACACAAAGATGTGATTTTTTTTTACTCATCGAAGTTCACAGGTCCCTGGCATTCTGCTCATGGAATCCAGGAGTTCTTGCCATGGGACCCAGCTGAGAAGCTTGGCTTCTGCTTCGCTCAAGAAGCCCTCCGTGACTACCACACTTCTATTTGAGGTTTTTGTTACAATGATTTCTTACAACATTTGTTCCTTCATTCATTTAACAAACATTTATCAAGATCTCTCATTTTCAAGCAAGGCACTGTGCAGATGTTGGAGTCCATGTAACATTAAGAAAAACCCTATTTGAGGATCAGTAGGAGAAGGGACATATCATCATCCAACTGTAACCTCAATGTGGCATGAAAAGCATCATGGGAGAGCTTTAAACAAAGATCTGAAAAATTCCAGAGGTGGCAGAAGTCAGTGGTTCAGCTTGGTGAGGAAATAGGGGGAGGAAATGTTTCAAGAAAAAGGTGACATTTGAGCCTGGCTTTGTACAGAGAGTAAGATATAAAAATTTTCCACTAGATTAAGTAGACCTTGGTGGTTTTTTCCTTTGCCTAACTTGCTCCAAGTAAATATAAAGCTCTGAGCGAGCAGAGATCATGTTTTATATGTCGTTTTTTTTTTTTGCGTTTTCTAGTACCCAGGACAGGACTGAATGTGGATACTCAATAGAAACCCATTGCCTAATGGACAGTGCATTTTTAGAGTATACATCTCTGTATCAGTTAGTTACTGCTGTGTAACAAAATACTGTAAAGCCCAGTGACTTTAAACAATAATCTGCTCTTTCCCATGGTTCTTTCTGCTGACCTGGGCCATGGCTGGCTGTTCTCAGCTGGGCTCTGTGGCTCCTGGCCAACTCACCAGAGGTTGGCTGGTCTAGAAGGACCTTGCTTAGATGACCTGGCTTTCCTTGGCATGCGTTTTCAAGTTATGCATGCGTCAAGTTTGCTGTTGTTCCATTGGCCAAGGCAAGTCATAGGCCAAGCCTGGATGGAGTGAGGGAGGAAGAGACTACTCAAGGGTAAGGGTCTAGGGAGGCATAAGAGATTGGCCCATTAATGTCATCAATCTACCATAGTCTTCACAATGAAATAATCAACCTCAAATCCTTTGTGGAACTGGGAGTGATCTAAATCAATAGATTAAATGCGTAAACAAAATTGTTTAACTGCAGAGTAGCAATTTATAAATTCAACTGGTGATGTGGTTTCCTGTGGCTCTCTCTTGAAGACTGTTATCCACAGGGACTGACTGGGTTGTCCTTTCATTTTTATTTTTTTTAACTGGGAAGCAAACCCATTGCATTGTCCTTTCACGTTTGATATTCTGTCAGTTAGGCAACCCACACAATTTTTCATAGAAATGTTTTCTATCCCCCTGAGGACATCTGCAGCAATCCAGAACACACTATCCTTGGTACTTGACTCTAAGTACTCTGCTATAAATATCAGACATGCTGGCAGCAGCTCAGGTTCGGAGCTCAGGTTCCCTGAACCAATATCATTCTCCCCTCTGCCTTGAGTTGTGTCTGGAAGAGGCAGTAGTTGGGCAGGCAGAGTGAACTGGGAAATACAGGTCAGGAAACATGTTCTGTGAATAACTAAAGTAAAAGCAGAGAGAGAGAGAGAGAGTGTGTGTGTGTGTGTGTGTGCGCGCGCGCGCGCATGTGTACGTGTGTGTGTGTGGACAGATTCTATCCATACAATTGGTTTTAGCTTCCTAGGCTTTCATGTAGGTGATGGCCCCATGTGAAACCATATCATCCCTGTAATGGCAGTGTTGGGGTTGGCATGTAGGGTCACACAGACTTGAGTGTGGATCACAGTGCACCATTTATAGGTTATGTGACCTCTGGCAGGTAGCTTAAACCTCTGAGCTCCAATTTTCCCTTCCCTGTCAAATGGACACCTTCACAGACCACTGTCTCAGTGTGTGGCGAGGATTAAGTGAGCCGCCATGCGTGGGCAATGAACATCCCATGTCCTTTCTACAGATTTAATGCACTTACCTAGGGCAGGAATGTGGTTCTCTGTTCGTTTGGGAAGGTTCTTCCTTGTCATCCTAGCCTTACCACTAACTAGAGGGTCACTTAAGCCTCAGTTTCCCCATCAGTCAAACACAGCAGTGAGATTTGCCCTGCCCTGAATCCCAGTCTTGTTTTGACAATCAAATGGCATATTGCAAACTGAGCTCTTTTGCAAAAATAGTTTAAAATCCCCTTGAATACATTCATACATTTGAAGTAACGTTGCAGCCACTGGTCCCTCCCACGCGAGATTTTAGGGAGCACCTATTCGGCACCCAGCACCCAGGGCTGCCCCTGCTGTTACTGATGCTGCTGAGGAGACATTAAAATTACCAGTGTGTTTCCTTCCAGATGTTGTTGCTACAGGCTCAAGGTGCTCTTCTAACGGGGACATGAGGTTTTCTTGAAATAGACAAGAATTCTAGAAACATGACATCGTGCCTGATTCATCGCTGCTCCTTGCCGCTGACTCATTCTCTCCTTGAGAGTTTCTTCAACAGTAAATTTAATTACATCATTTACTTATTGTTTTTTTTCTCACTTATTCTCGTCCCACAATTCTTGTTTATCATCCCAGCGATTGGCCCATCTCACCTCTGTGACTGAATCTTCTGGACTCTAGAAATAGGAGCTGAGGTTTTCATGTGCCTCGGCTCATAGGTGCGTGCCCCCAGGCTGGTAGACTGGAGCTACGTCAGCGGAGGGAAGGCTTTTGCCTTTGCCAGGGTTTCACAGAGCTTGCATTTCTGAACGCTGTCAGCCACCCTGCAGAGACATTGTGATCTGGTTATCAGAGTTCAGGGGAAGAGACTCCCGGGGAGGGGGGGTCATAACTTGCCCAAGGTCAGTGTGGTAGATGGAAAAGGTGGTCCCCAGCCCTGGTGCTTCCCTGCACCCATACCCTTGGCCATGTCACCTGCCACGTCCTCCTTCGGACTCTGGGCTCAGCAACAGCTTGTTCTGGCCAATGGGCTAATGGCAAAGGAGATGCGAGTGAAAGCCTGGAAAGCACTTATGCAACCAGGGCTGGTCGTCCCTCTCACCTCCGCCCCGTGGACAGGACTGGGTCAGCCTGATGGAGGATGAAAGGCATGAGGAGCAGAGCTGAGTCACCCCAGTTGTCCCTGCTGAGGTCAGCCTCGATCACAGTGGCCAGCCAGACCCTGTTAGCGAGCCTGGCCACGACAAGCAGCACCGCGGGCCAGCCACCCAGATGTGTGGGCAACAGCTGCTTTTACCGCGTGCCACTGAGGCTTGTGGTTATTGGTTTCGTAGCATTGTCGTGTGATAGATGACCCACAGACTCGGCGCGCGGGGAGAGCGGGTCTTGGCAGCGGGCGGCTGCCTTTGGATTCCAGCTCCGTTGCTTGGAGCCTGTTTCTTTTTGAGACTCAATTTCCTTATCCTTACTGTGAGGTAATAATATTTTCCTCATTCCCTCATAGGGCTGCTGGCAGGTGAAACACAAGGCGAAACAAAGCCGCTGGGACAGTGGGGACCCTGGATGATGTTCAATCGCGTGGCTTCTCACTGCACTGCTCCAGAGCACCTGCAGGGGCTCGAGGCCCAGGACCCAGGGAGCCGGCACCCTTCACATCAGCTCAAAGTAAACATGGGGGCCAGAAGGGCTGCTTCTTTGCTGTGAACTGCTGCTTCCCTGATTCTCTCACCCAGTATTATCAGGCAGAATGGGGAGGCCCTTAAAAAAAATGAATTCATGCTGCTTAAATTGAGAGGACTAAAAAAAGCCAAAGCCAAGAGTTTCCTCTGGGTCTGGTTTCACTGGTGGATGTTGTGAATTAGGGAAGAGCATTGCTTTTGCCTCCTGGGGACAGGTCTGGTGCAGATCAAGGTAAGTGGGGAGCTGTGGGGCACGGTGGGGCGCAGTGGCTGGTCAGGCGGCGTTAGCTCTGACACTCCGCTGGCCACCTGCCTGCTTGCGCCTGTGTTTTTTGATGACAGATCATTCAGGAAATGCGACTCCTTCCTTAGGGGGCTTTGCTTTGTCACTTGGCCTTCTTTTTTGGGCCTCTTCCCTTCTTTTGAAGCCATTGTCTTCTTGACATGACAAATGTACTCAGGTAAGCTTATGGCTAATTATCTCCAGGGAGAAGGAGACATAGTCAACCCGAAGCTGAAATTCAGAGCAATTAACTCTATTCTAAGAAGGTATGAGATGCTCTTTGAAAATTTGTATCCATTCGGGGAATGGTTTTCTTCCTGAGCAGAATGAACTTTGTTTTCCACAAACTCCAGCTCCCTTCATGCCCCTGCCCCCCTGCTCCTGCCTCAGATATCTCATTTCTTTTTATCTTCTCTGATGGTGGCAGGGGTTTGACAGCAGTGAAATGTACCAGATTCTGCGCTCCCTCGTTGCATGACCTTTGCAAAATCACGTGGCTTCTCTGATCTTCAAATTCTCACCAGTACACGACATTTCTATAAGATTTTTTTACATTTTATTTTTAGGAGTGAAAAACGGTAATTCATTATTATCTCATACAGTCCCATGGATGGATGGGGTCCCACTGGGAGGTCCTTTCTTGGGCAGCAAAGAGTGGCTGGGGCGACAGGACTCCACGGCCCGTGGGCTGACTGTCCAAGCTGGCTGCTCTCATGCAGGTCCTGGAAACTCACAGTCAGCGGCACCCCCCGGCCTTGGCTTCTTCACGCGGCTGGCTTCCCACAGCCTGGAGTCTGGGTGTTGAGACGGGGTGTCCAAGACTCCCAGGTGGAAGCTGCCAGGCTTCTAATGACTTAGATCTGGAGGTACCAGGGCATCACTTTTGCTATAATATTAGGTTTCTTTGGATGCTAAAATTTTATGATTTCAAGACCTCAATCTTCTGTTTTCTGCAGCTGAATCAGATACAAGTTTATGAAGCTGAGCAGAGAGCCAGCTGGGACCGGGCTCAGAGGGGACTGTGTCTCGTGCTAAAGACTCGAACATATGATAGATGCATCATCCTAATCATCTGGGGAGGGAGCTAGGGTAGCTTGTCATCTAGCAGCGCCTGCTGTGCTCTTTCCGTGCCCACCCCTGGGCTCTAAATCTCTCTGCCCCTCACTCCACCCTGCCGCTCTCCCCCGCAATGCAATTATGATGTTAGGCTTGTGTTGTTAGTCATGTAGGGTGAGAAAGAGAAAATACAGTTTCTGCTTTTTTAGCTAGATGAGAAGACAAGCTATGGGGAGAGAAAAAGATCGCTAGGCACAACAGTGAGTGCTAAATGCCAAACAGGTGTCAGTCAGAGGGTGCTAAAGCATGGGGCAGGAAGGGTGGGGGAGGGGACTCTTCCTGGCAGAGGTGACCTGAGTCTTGAGAGGCCAGTAGGAACTCACGTAGGGAGGACATGGCAAGGGACTGACATGAGCAAAACATGAGGGACGGTGTCAAGAAAACCTCTGAGAGCAGGGGCAGGTCGTAGGACATGGCAGGAGATGCAGGCAGGTTCAGGCAGGGCCTTGGGGGACAGTCAACGATGGCCCCATTTGCCTGGACCAGGACACAGAAGCCCAGGCAGATAAAGGGACTTGACTGAAGTTGTCTGGCTTGTAAGTGACCGAGTCAGGATTTGAACCTGAGCCTCTCTGATTTCTCAGTCGCACTGTAGCCACCTGCCATCTCACTTCAGTTGCTGCCATTGCATTTCCCAGCACCCTTCTTTGAGTCTGCAGGGCTCCTGGCAGATGAAGGGTGTTGCTTTTCTGCACCATTTAGTGTAATGACTTCAATTAAACCATCTCGTGCTGGATCAGTGAGCAGCTCTAGGGAATCGATGAACAGGGCCGGCTACCAGGGAAGCAGAGTCTCTTCCCCTTGTCCCTCTAATCCCTGGGCTGAGCTCCTGCCCCTGTGCCTGGAGAGGACTCAAGGGAAGGAAATGGGGGCTGGGGGCAGCCACCAGGCCACAAAGAGACAAGCAGATGTCTGCTAACTTCCAGACCAGAGGGTGCGTGGTCAGCTCTCTGTGCGCAGCCTCCCTGGCACTGCCCGCAGCTTCCCTTGCCCTGCTGCCTCCCTCTGAGAAACTTGGATTTGCAGCTGCAGGCCCTCTTGGTTGCCCTCAGTGCAGGCGTGGTGTGCAGTGAATCTCGACCCCAAGGGAGAGGAGGCTATGGGCCTGTCCTAACTTGCTACCTGACCTTGGGCAAGTGACTTCCACCCTCTGAGGCTTCTTCTGGGAAAAGCAACAGGGTGGAAACTGAGTTCCACTAGACTGTTATTCTCTGTCCCCTTTGATGCAGGGTTCCCCCTTCTTTGTCCTATTCTGTTCCGTGTCTCAGGAGGCTGACCCCTGCGTAATGCAACAATGGGTGCCAGGTGCCAGTGGCTCCAGTTTGGTTTGGTTAGTAGTGCCGCTGGCAGGAGGCTCGTAGGTAGGTAGAAGAAAGGTTGGAGTGCTTCTCCCTCTGCTTTCTCATAGCGGTTGTGGAAGTCTGCTTGGCCACAGCTGATGTCAAGCAACCCTGCTGTCTGCCCCAGCGTAACACTGCTTCTCCCCTTAGCCCTTGAGGCCTGGGGGTGGTTTCCATCTGTTCTTAGTCTCAGGATGTTTCCACACCCCTTCTTTGTTTCTTTAGTTCTGCCTGTCCCTTTGTAAATTAGTCCCTCCGTGTTAATATCTCTTTGTTAGAGCTTGCTGGTATTTTTCCTGTCTTGCCACAAAGCTCCAAGAAAGCAGGAACCATGTCTTATACTTTTTCTGTTCTATTTTATATTTTATTTTGTATTGTCAGAGCTTCCCAGAACCTGACAGTGACACGAACACTTAGTATATGCTTGTTGATTGACAATTAAAAAAAATGTCTGCATCAGATAGTTACTGCTGTGTAACAAAGTATTCCCAAACCCAGTGGCTTTCGACAATATTCTGCTGACCTCTTTGTGTGGAGTTCTGTTTCTAGTTGGGACACTTCTAACTCCCAAGTCTTAGGAGTTTATGAAGGGGAAGATGCAAGAAAGTGGCTGACTTTTAGGGTGTCCAGGCCAGGGGGCCCCAGCTCCTCAGCAGCTTTTCCTTCTCCCCCTATCATCCTCAACTCCCACAACTTTGCCCAGATCCGCACTGTTGGGTTTTTGTTCTAATCCAACCTCACGGAGGTGTAACCTTCTAACAGAAAACCACATCTGTTGAAAGTACCATGAGGCAAGCGCCCTCTTTTCTGTCAGCTCTGTTCTGACAACTTTCTAATTAGCCTCCAGCCTCTGTTCTCATCCCTGCAGATTCACAATCCTCACGTCAGTTCATGTCACTCTCCTGCTCAAAATCCTTGACTGGCACACCTTTGCCTTGAAGTTAGAGGCCACACTCCTTAGAGCAACAAATGAGGCCTTCATGAGCTGGACTGAAATGCTTCAGGCTCAGCTGCCAATGCTGCTTGATCCTCCAGCCACAAAGAACTGCTTACTTGAGCACTCCCCTCCAAGCTCCCCACCTCGCTCCCAGTCTGAAGTACCCTGCACCCTTATGTCGCTGACCCTCAGCATCCCTCTGTGCCTCATGACTTCCCCTTGGCCCTTGAGCATCAAGCTGAAGGGCCCTGGGGTGGGGGTGGTGTTCACACTGGCAGAGTGCCTTTTCTCTGCTCACATGGGTATTTCTGCTATTGCACTTACCCTGAATCATAAATGACACCCCACTGCAGCCACCACCCTGTCTCCTGTGTTCTTGCAGCTGAGACTTAGGCCTTAGGTAGGTGAAGACCCATGCCAGGAGGGGCCTCATAGGAGGGGCCTCATAGATGGTGACGGGGACCACTGGAGTTTGGGGTTTATCCTAAGTAGGCAGTGGGGACAATCTGGGTAGAAGGGAAGGGTATCTTTTTGTAAGTAGAGGTGGGAGTAAGAGAAAAATATTTCTGTATGCTTTAGTCAATAGGTCTTTGCTTTATTGAAACAATCCTCCCTCCTGTGAATAATGTAATCTGGCAGGGAGATGGGGGGTGGGGTGGGAGGAAATGGCTGGTGGGTTCCGGGAGTGCTACTGAGGTGATTTCAGCTGTTAGCATTTTGCTACAGCTTGGAAAAGGGGACAGAAGACTCTGGATGAAGCTGAGAGATAATTTCACACTCAGGAGCCTGAGAGGCACGAGCTTTGGGAGAGCCCAGAACCTCAGACACCCACCCTGTCTAAATTAGTGTGGTATTCTAATTGGCTGTCTCTGTTCTGCCTCAGTTTATTCCTCCTACTGATTGGTCAGGTTCTTCCACCTGGTCAGACCCCTGCTCTGACTGGACCGGTCCGCCCACTGGCCGCAGGGTCACATGGGTTTGGCTGGGTTCTGGAGGGCCCGGCCGACTTGCCTGATGCTACCATTATATTCTTCCTCATTAAACAAATGAATCACAATCCTAATTAATTTGAGCAACAGAATTTATGTAACTACTCCCAGCAGGATGTCTGCTCTCAGTCAGTAGCAAGATTAATTCCTCTCTCTGGGAAATTCCAGAAGCGCTGGTCAATAAACCTTAATGATGACTGAAATCTCCCATCTGTCTCTGCTCAGGGCAGGTAACCCCTGCTAACCAGATGCCCAATCGGCTTGACATGGTACCCCAAACACTGAGAGGACAAGCACAAGAATCGCCCAGCCTGGGCCATGGAGCGCACACAGTAGGTGTTCAATTAAGGCCAGGGACTGCCCATTCTAGGGTCATTCTGAATCACTTTAACTCCACAGGAGGTGTTCAATTTCTATTTACGGAATGAGTAAAAGAGACTGTGCTGAGATAGTTATAAAATGATCTCAAGCTCCTGAATTGCAATCAAGCTGAGTTGAGACCCTCTCATTCCACCCTTTACTCCCATTCCTTCCCATGGCCAAATTCAGTCTTATTTTCAACATTCTGGACGTAGCTCTCGATGTTTCCTACCCTTGAACTGTCCCAGCCCTCTCTCCAAAACAGGCCCCATGCTGGCTGCATGGGAGGCAAGGGTAGCCAAGTGGAAAAGTATTCCAGAATTAGTTCTAATTCTAGCTCTGCCACTTACTCATTGTACTTCACTTCTCTGTTCTTAACCTTTCCCTCATATGTAAACCACCTGAGGTTCTGAGGAAGATTAAAGAAAACATGGTGAAAATGTAGTGCATGGCGCTGGATTCACTTAATTAGTGACAGGCATTGTTTTAGGCAATAGGGAGGAAGCAGTGCTCAAAACAAGCTTTCTGTTCCCAAAGAACTTCATTTCTAGGAGACAATAAGCAATAGAGCAAATATGCAAGATAATTAGGAGTCAGTGCTCAAAGGAAAAATAGAAAAATGTTGTGGAATGTGACTAAAGGGTGCAACTCTGAGATTCAATTAAGTTGAGACCCAAATGACAAGGAAAAACCCCACAAAGATCTGGGGCACAGCATTCCAGACAGAGGGCAAAGCAAGGGCCGGAGGTGCGAGTGAGCTTCACCTTGTCAAAGGGCTAAGTTTCTGCAGGATCGAATAATTTGCCCAGGTGTCCACCTCAGAGCTGCTGTCTTGAGCCTAGGTCTCTGCCCTTCAAAATGGAGTGACTGTAGGTCACCCCCATGCTGGCCCTGGTTGCCATGGCAGGGCCCATGTTCTGCAGCCATCCCAGGCCTGGTAGGTTTGTGGTCAGTTCGGGCAGCTTAAAAGAGAAACCTGGAGCCCCTGGCATCATTCCCACAGGTTAGGGGAAAACGGGTCAGCAGCGAGACTGCAACTTAGCCTCCCCCCCCCCCCCCCGAGAACCCCTATACACTGTTTCCTCTCAGCCATTCTCCGCAGCCCCCCACCCCTCCCTACTGTACTCTGCCGCAGTGTCCTTTGCCGAACCCCGCCCGCTCTGACGCCACCCTTATAGGCTAGTCTCTCTGCTCAGGTGTGCCCACTCACGCATGCCCACACCACACTCCAGGTGTCCACCGTCAGGCACGCGCACCCTGAGCCCCCGCTTCCAAGCGCCTCCTGCATTTGAGGCCGCAGGTGCTAGCCGCAGAGGCCAGCGGCGCAGAAGCCCGAGCACCTTCATTGACCCTTCCAGACCGCCACCTCTAACGCGCCCTCAGTGGCTCAGCTTCAGTTCCCTCTTCATTGCAACAGGGAAGAACTGGCCACGTTCACAGTCTGTAGTCTGTGAGTCTGATCATATGTTCATTGCATAAAACACTGTAGAACAAAATAAAAATCAGTGATGATTCCAACCTCTTCTAGAATTTTTTGGTGTTTTTCTTGAGAAGATGCTGAACACCCTGCACATATAATTTTGGAAGATGCTTTTTCCCTCCTGTCATGCAAAAAAAAAAAAAAAAAAAAGTCTTCAAATGCATTTTTAACAGTTGCATAATAGTTGACTACTTTGACTACTGGACCAACCCTAGTGTAACTATCTTAAGGCTTCCATGACTAGAAACAACACAAGGAACCTTCTTACCTGCAACTCCGTTATGTAATGTCCCCACTGAGCACGGCAACGTGGGCCCTCCTTCTCACCCCCCCTGCATCTGTGTCTTTTGTTCAGGGAACCCATTTTCTTAGCTGGCGGGGAGCAGGGCCCTGCCCTGGGTGGGCTGCAGAGTTCACGTTTGCTCTGCGACAAGGGTGCTGTTACACCTTCCCCGACTTTTTTTTTGTTCCAGGAAGGACACAATGGGGGAAAGTAGGAGCAAGGACGATGAAGGTATTTTAACGTTGCATTTGGAAACAACAACACTTGAATGTTCTTCAGCACATGCATAGGACTTAATAGTGATTTTAGTAAGTAACAGACTGGCAGGAAGGTGCGGACAGGATCAAGGCCTGGCCTCAGTATGCCAGAGTCTAAGGTGACTGTGTTTTGCTTCTGTAGAGGCCCGCCCGGGGAGCACGGAAGGCAGCTGTCGGTGGGTCTGATCTCAGGGTGACAGGTCAGAGTGGCGGGGCACCCATCTGTAGCAGCAAACCTGGTACCAAAGAGGTGTCTGAAAGAGCATTTGAGGATGGGTGGGGGCAACATCCCTGCCTCCTGGGCGACTGGAGTGGGGTCTAGCTCTTATGGTGGATGCTCAGAATCGGGGTCCCCCTCTGGGCTACCTCCGTGTCCACGACTTCCCCGGTTCCTGTTTGGCCTCAGAAAAGGGGGAAAAAAAAAAGAAAATCAGACCAGAGAGAAAGATGTAACAGCCAGAACAGAGTAAAAATCAAGAAAAAAGAGACACAGCGGCAAAGACAGTGTGGGGAAGGTGGTTGGAGAAGTAGAATCTTTTTTGGTGGAAACCAAAGCCCCAAGAGGCGCGCTGGGTCTAGACAACCGAATTCCACCGTGCAGCTGACAACTGGGGGGGGGGGCAGGGGGACGAGAGTGTCAAGTACTCAGACTCCCCATAGGTCAGAGAAACAGCTTTGTCAACAGTACTTTATAGACCATCCCTCTAAACTGATTTGGTGTCCTCTGGCTGAAAAGCAATTTTTCAAACTTTCAGGAAACTGATTACTTCTCAGTGGGGCAGGCAAGAGGGAGCCTGTGCCAGGAAGGAGCCCTTCCTGAATTTCTGGCCAAGAAGTGAAAAATGGAAATTTGAGTGGGCCGGGCTAGACAATCAGCAGGTGGGAGAAAGGAAGCCCTGGGAAGGATTTAGGGGAAAGAAAAGGAGAGAGGAGCAGGGCTGCTAGAGCAGACGGAGCTCTGCTTCCCTCCCGCACACTCACCTCTTGCTGCCCAACAATTACTCTGCATTCCCCGCTGGCTGGAGGAAATGACATTCTGGTACCCACTGGAAAACCCGACAGTCATTGTCAGCTGTTGCAGGGGGTGCTGGTTGAGAAAATGGAGATGGTGCAAAGCAGGGCCAATGCCTCTGTGGCAACAGATCCTTGTTCAACTTGATGAGACTGAACTCTTCAAAAGGACCTTTTACAGCAAACTACAAGAGACAAAACAACCCATAAACGGGGTTGGAGGGGATTCTTCAGTCTCCACAGAAGCCCCTCACCTCAAACCTGTTTGTGCAGATACCAGGCCAAAATGCTTCCTTTGTCTTTTGAGCCCACATTCAGAGGACCTCCTGGTTGGCCCTAGGGTTCTCCCTCAGGCTGGAGGGCTCCCCTCCTCACCCTGCAGGGCGGGCCCTGCTCTGGCTCTGGGAAGCGCTTCTTGGCCACCCACCCGCTGTCTCCCCTCTGCTCACAACCTCATCTGTGGTTAAGCTGGCTTCTCCTTTCTCGGGGCACAGTGTCTTCCAATATATGAAAAAGAAAAGGGGTGTGAGTGATCATGGGGTATCAAGCACTTCTTAAGAATAGACAGTTGAGGTCGAGGACGTGGGGGAGACTAACCAAGAGCAGCCTTAACATTATTACCGTTATTAAACCTCAACACTGAGCTGGTTCGAGGGCTCCAGCTTCTCCAAAGATCCCAAACTGTGCCTGGGTCTAGGCTGACTGGACCTTCCCTACCCTCTTCCCCACGCCCACCTACCCATGATGTATAGGCCCCAGCGCTGAGCACAAAATGCGAGGCGAACCCCACAACCCCTGCAGACTCAGAGAACCGTTAACACGAGCTCCAAACTGTGTTTCCTGTGAGAGTTCTGCTCATTGGCCCGGCATAAGTGATTGACAGGTCAGCAGTCCAATGAATGATGAGTCTTGGAAGACCTTGGCAGTTACCGGTTGGCTCTGGGTTCTCCGCTCACGAGCCCTCGGGTAACGGCTCCGGCATATCCGCTCAGCCTTTTTTTATACTCAGAATCCAGTGTCAGCTTGGTAAAGGGTGAAAGGCGATTTCTCTCTCAAAGAAAGAACACATTGGGGGATCTAAAACTACAAAATGAATCCTCCAAAAGAATATAGGGCCGTTATATGGAATAAGCCTCTAGAAGAGGGAGTTTGATGCTAAAAAGTGCTGGTGGGAAGTGAGTGGGCGGGAGGGCGGAAAGGCGGCCGGGGAGGCACAGAGAACCTAAGTAGCGCTCAGAAGGCTGGAGTTTAAGGTGTCTATTGAAGCTTTTATAGGGACCATGAAACACTAGGGCCATTCCTAGAGCTTGGATAGGTTCTGGGACCTGGGTGAAATGATGGGGTCCCTGCTGAGGGCTCTAAAAGCCCAGGGGTTGGAGACCAGGCTGGTGGGTAGTGGTCGTCGTGTTCTGGCCAATGGGAATAGTCTCTCTGCAAAGGCCTTAAGTAAGAGCTGGCTTGGCTGGTGAAAGGGGAGGCCTCGTCTATGAGATGATTCCTTCTAGCATATAAGATGGTTTGAGCACAGCAATGGAGTGGCCCATCTTTTAAGGGTACAGCTGCAAATAATGTGGCCTGAAACAATGGGTGTAACCTCCGGGTAGCTTTTAGAAGACAGAGTCAGAGATGCAGAGAGATGAGACAGGAAGTTAAAGAGATGACAAAGGAAAGAGGGAGTATCATAGGGACTTAGAGCTAAACTCCCCAGCAAATACGGGCTTGGTACATAGTTGACACTCAGTAAGTGCTAGCTATCACCATTATTATTATTGCTACTCTTGCAGAGGAGTGGGGGAGTGTCCTCTCAAGTTTAGTAGTTCAAATGGAGTAGGAACCGAGGGAAGAAGTAAAAGGGAGAGCCAGGAAAACAGGCCATTTGGCTGCCTTCTCTGTCTTCACCCGTGATCACGAGAATGGCAGAAGCCAGCCCACTACTGGGGGATGAGAAGGGAGGATTGAACTGAAGAGTAAGAGTGTTGGCACGTGCTAGAGCTGGGATTACAAAGGATGGGGTGTAGGAATTTAGGAGAGATTGACCTCCAGTTTGTCTAAAATGGCGCCTGTTACAAGTGCAGGTGTGGGCAAGAATGGGAGGTGGTGTGGGCAGCTCTGGGTGAGCTGTGTCTCCAGCGTAACAGCCGTCGTCATGGCTAAGGTGGGTTGTGGGGAGGAGCCCACCTAGTTGTCTCCTGTGAAAAGGAAATGGTGCCAAGACTCAAGACTCGACTGGAAATTTTCATCAATCATTGTCACAATTGTCAACTTACTCAGGGACCACCACTGGGGGTGAAAGGCAAGGACTCCCCCTGGTGGCTCTGAGACCAGGAAAACTGATTTGTCAAATTCTACTTGACAGGGTGTCTATAAATGGAGGGTCCTTAATACTCTGGGGAGTACATAGTATGTAAGCTCATAAATTTCTGAACAGAAAAAAGGAAACTACCTGCATCACACCCCATTTCCTTGGGCCTGTCCTATCTGCCTGGTTTCTGTGTTCCCCTTTATCAAGTCATTGAATCAAAGCTTTACTGAGATTGCAGAGTGGGCAGTGTTGAGGTAGCTAGGAGAAGGTGATGTTGAAGGAGGAGTGAAGAATGCTTTTGCGCCCCTAGTCACCCTTAATTAGGGATCTTTTGAGGGTCGGGGGACCACAGGCTCACAATTGAAGTACAAAGTCAACCGCATTAGCTACTCTAGCTAAAGAGCTCTGGCCCATAGTTCTGGGGAGAAAAAAGTGTAGCGGGAGCTACGTTAGGCCAGGAGAGAGAGAGGAGCTACAGGGAGAAAAGACAAGAATGAGAAGGACTAGAGCAAGATGGAGACCAGTGACAATAATTAGGCACAGAGCTTGGACTGAGAGAGCTGAAAGAGCCCTGAAGTGAGCTAAATTATAATTTATTTGTTAAGTCTTCAAAGTCTTTTTCCACTAAGTATGGTTCTTTTAATTTACAAAGAAAATTTTGTAGAGCTGTCAGAGTCTACTAAGTTTCCAGCATTTACTGACTTAACACCCATTTTATATTCTTGACACCCTCAGAATCTTAGTGATGTTCACAGGCAACTCCTGATGATCTTATCATGGGGTTCAGATCTGGATGGGGAAGTGAGATAGACAATGGGGAGCTTGTGAGAGTCAAATCAAAGAAATCAACTTTTCAAGATGCTCTCATGTTTCACCTCCATAAACCAAGGGTTAAAGAGTTGAAGAGGAGGGAATGTGCTGCTTGGGAGCAGCTGTGTTTATCATGCCGAGATGTGGTGAGACCGCGGCATCATGGTTGTGGCACTAAGGCAGCGATGGCAGCATCACGAGAGGCCTGGAGAGAGTCCACTGTGGTGGGCGAGTAGGAGACTGGTCCTCGATGAAGGCTAATTTCTGGTGATCTTGGATGGTTTGCCCACAGTCGGGGGCTAGAGATGTTCTGGTCAACAAATTGAGTTGGATCCCAGGCAGGAGACCAGTGGAGATGGAGGACCTGGGCCAGAAGGACACAGCTACTGAACAGGGCCATGAATCCAACTCTTCCCACCCTTCAGAGGGAAACCAAATAGGCCAATGAAGGTCATGATTGAGTCAGACGTGGTGACAAAGAAACACATGGAGGTGAGAGAGGCCAAATAAATGCCCCAGAGAATAAGGAGAGATGGAGTCCCATCAAGCGGACTCCTCGAGTCCCCTCGGAGGTCTCCTGCTCTTCCTGCTGAGGTGGTCCCAGAACATCATGGCAGTTCAGAATCGGCCCATGGCTTTCTGGGGCTTCAGAAAATGGTCTTCATTCCTTGCAGTGCTCACTTCAGCACAGCCCTCTCAACGCGTGGGAAGCACAGACTTAATGGAAACTGGATTTTCAGTGTGGGAAGGTTGACTGAGCGGTGGGCTTGTCTTGTGGGAAATGTCCGGGAGGACTGGGGGGATGATGGGCCAGCCAGGAGCTAATTACCCACTGTTCTCACCGATCTTACCCCCCCTTCCCTCTGCCAGCAGGAAGTAGTGGACCGATGGCCATGGGAAGAGGGCGTGGGGAGCGGGGCCGGGGCTGGGGCCGGGGGCAGTCAGCTAGGCAGAGAGGACTTATTCTGAAGGGAGAAACACAGCCTGTGGCAGGAGTGGAGGTGGCGCGCGAATCACTTAGCGTCCTCTGTCCTTCAGCCCATGTCCCGGTCTGAGCCGTCTGGGAGACTTGCCTTCCCATCCTTCTCAGCCTCCTAGCTTTGTTCTCTGTCATGTGTGTTAGAGCAAAATAAGGAACCAGGAGTGATGGAGGGGAGGAAACAACAGGGGAGATGGATTGGGGTGGAGCGCACATACACAGAGATGGGAAGACGGATACACTGAAACAGTAACATGTCCTCCATGTCTCATCTGCTGCTTAACTCGCTGTG
Organism: Scalopus aquaticus; assembly: GCA_004024925.1. Lineage (NCBI taxonomy): Eukaryota > Metazoa > Chordata > Mammalia > Eulipotyphla > Talpidae > Scalopus > Scalopus aquaticus. Next base: position 133,150 of record PVIJ01002573.1, on the reverse strand, counting down.
ATTCTGCTCACCCCAAGAGCTAGCTGCCTCCTCAATTAAGAGTCTGGAGTCCCTTACTCCAGCCAGAACACTTCCTGAGTGAGACTTGCTCTGGGTGCCCGCCCTTGCTAAACGATGGTTCCTCAGCTTACCAGGGGTTGAGGTGATTCGTGGTCTGCACTAGCTTCCAAAGGCGAAGAGCATTCCTGTGCAACAGACACCCCCCAGCCCCTGCTGCTGCCTCTTCTCCCACCCACAAAGGCAAATACAGGGAAAGGAAGGTGGGGGATAAGATGAAGGGCAGGGCCCAGGAAGAAGCTGCAAATCTTTATCCCTGAAATCTACTGAACTAGTCTGTTTGGAAGAGGAGAGCAGAGAGGACAGCGTTGAGGGAGGTGGGCAGGACTGGGAAGAAGAGGTGGTGAAAATCCAGGGAGGCGAAGAGGGGAGCCTGGAGGGGCTGTCTTGGGGGTAGACACTGGGTAGCTGGATTGTGAAATCATTAAATCTGCCCACAGACTACAAGAACTAGAGACCAGTACCCCGAATGCTGCTTGGACTTGTGGCATAATGGGATCTTGATGCTCTCAAGATTCGGGAGTGATTCTTTTTGTGTGTGAATTGCTTTTCCTCTTTAAAGGTGGGCAGGAATACCATCTTATGTAGTGGAGGATTCAAAGGAAATACCCCCCTTACCCTCTCTCCTCCCACTCCTCCTTCATTCATGGGAGACTTTTTTTTAAACTGTTATGCCTCTCTGATCAGCTCTTCACTCCTCCTCCATGCGCTCTTAGGAGAAGTGTAGAAATGACAACGGAAGGGCCACGGGACCACTGGCTTAGCCGCCGAGTTCTCGCAGCCGCGGGAGTGCGCAGAACCCTTTGCTCTCACGGTCTATGACAAGACTGGAATTTATCAAAAGGAACTTTTATAGGGAAATGAAAGGTTAAAAAAAAGTAAGAAAATGTGAAAGATAGGATCCAAGAGATCCTTGGCCTGGTTTGTAGCCTGCTGCGATCCTAAGCTTTGCTATTAGCTGTTTGGCTCTGTTGGATTCCAAACCAGTTCTCGGCTTGGTCTTGTGAAAATGGATCCTTCCCGGGGGCCAGGGCCAAGGCTTGGCTGTAGTGTCTCTTTGCCCTTTTTGGGTGGGGCAGTCTTCCCGGGTGTGCTGTGCCCCAAAGGCTCATCTTTATAGGCTTTAGCTCTGTCTCTTTCCTCCTCTGGATGGCCCCTGCCTCTGATTGGGGGTCCTGTGTTCTAGCCGAGACCACTTCAACTCCTTGTGGTGCCCACCCCTGTTATCCCCTGCCTGTGAGCCGCGTAGGGGGCTGTTTTGGAGGTGGGAGGGGAGAAGGCCTCTTGTGCAACCAACAGAGCAGAGGTGCCTGGTCCTTGGCGAAGGACAGAACACGCTGGGCACGGCCCCCCTTCCCATCTTTGGTTCATTTTTGAAGCCACCTGAGCCCCACGTCTCCCCCAACCCCTGCCGCCACCCTCCCATCCTCCCAATGGTTACAGAATCAAGTCTTCACAGTTTTACAAAATGAGCACTGAGAATACAAGTACTGTCAAGGAATTTCTTCTCAAAAGGGTAATTTCTTCACAGAAGTTGGAGCCTAGCCACACAAGTGAAATCTTAAATAGGGACATACATAATATCTAATCTAAAAGTGTATGTTAGCAAAGTTAATGTTATCTATGGATAAAATAATTTGTGTGACTGAAGTGGTGAGCAGGCACGTGGGAGGAGGTGGGTGTGGCCGGGGTTGGGGGGCCTGTCTTCGGCAAGCTCCAGGGACCATGCATATGTGGTCTGGGACTCAGGGTGTCCCTCCAGGGCAGTGGGTGCGGGGTGTGGATGGCAGTGTCCACATTCTGAGTGACTCCAGGGTTGCTAAGGAGATTCTGTAACTGAGGGGACTTAGGAGAGTTGGTCAGCCTGAGGGGGCTTTAGTGACAGGCTGAGAATGGGGTCTCATTGGTGTGAGCAAATGTACAGCCTAGAAAACTTCCTGAGAGGGAAGAGGAGCAAGCTGAAGAACAGCGTGCTTCGAAGTAGCCTGGCTGAGTCCCAGCTGGTGGTGAGAGTCTCAGGAGAATCCCAGGCTCCATGGCAAGGTTGCAAGTCACACTGTTAACTGCACTGTGGGGCAGAAGCTTCTAGGTCACGGCAGTTTCTTGTCAAGTCGCTAAGTCTTGATGGCGGATGCTTTCTGCTTCTCATCCTCTCTCTTTTCTCTGGTTCCCCAGCGTTTCCGGCTACTCTCTTCTGGCTCTGGTTCCTTCCTGCCTATTGGGTGAGACAAGTTCAAGTTGCCAGGGTTGTAGATAATGCGGGAAGCCATCTTCAAGGCCAGGGCTGTAACAGACCACAGGGATATGGCAACGTGACACACGAGCTGACCTTGGCGAGGCAGGGAGGGCGGCAGCGTGGCGGCCCTCAGAAGGCTGGAGTCTAAGGTGCCTATGTTTGGCTGCTGTAGTGGCTCTCGTAGGCCTGGAGAGTTTGTTAGGAAAGTATTGGAAGGACCCATGCACGAGGGCCCATCAGCAAAGGCTTCTGGGAGGTGCTCCGAGTGACAGAGCTGGCTTTCCTGTGGACGAGAAGCTGGGGCGCGTCAGCTAGGTGGAGCAATGCAGTGGTAAAAAGAACCAGGCATCATCTTTTTGCTGTACTTCCTGTGGGGCCGTGTAGTGTAGCGTACCTGAGGCAAAGGGATTGGTAAAGCTCTTCAAAGTCCCCATGGCCACCTCTGCTTCCTAGCTCTCCTGAGGGGAAAAATGTCAGAGGGGAAAGAGGGAGCGGCAGAAAACAGACAAGAGGAGAGAGACAGGAGAGAAAGTGAAGTAAATAAAGAGGCATAGACAGTCTAGGAAAGGCAACAACCAAACTTAGTTTCCATCAAAAATAGCTTTGCTAAACGCAGAGCAGAGTGAAGGTGTTTTCAGTGCTCTGTAGCCTCAGGAAAAACTGTCTACACTGTGCATTTCAGATGAATCCTCTCAGCTTTGAAAAGGTTCAGTCTCACAGAAGCAGGCCTGGAAGCAGGCCTGCACCTGGGCAGGTGTCATTGCTCTGTTTCTGGTCAGCTCTGGTATGCGGGGAAGGGCAGGGGTGCAGACAGATGCGTGATGGCCCAGGGCAGGAGGTCTGAGTGCGGGGAGGGCTGGGGTTAGGATTCAAAAGAAGAAAAAGAAGGGACGGTTAGACCCTCTGAATCGGCTCTAATCAGAACCTAGCAGTGTAGGGGCAGCGGCAAAGTCAGGACTGGAGAGGGGGAGAGAAGAAATGCGGGTGTGAGGAGGAGGCTGAGAGTTAAGCTCCTCCCACTCATTCTTCCTAAGTGATTTTCCCACTGTGCGTTGCTCAATCCTGATGGAAACGTCTGGACGCGATGGATGTCTGGGAGGATGGGTGGCACGGGTAGGAGGCAGCGGCCCTCACAGAGCACATGGGTGCAGTGTGCTCCTTTTCCCCCAGCTCTAAGAGAACATAGGCCCACCATTGCTCCTTTTCTAGCTCCCTCCTCATCTCTTTGCTATCCCCTCTCTGCTTCTCTCTCTTTAGCTCTCTCTTCAGATGAGTGGTCTTAGAAGGAGCATGGAGTTTAACAAAACAAATGCAAAATGCAGAGGTGGTTCTTGGTTGGGAGAATCTTCTTTGGGGTGTGACTCTTCTATTTGTACTTGAGCTTGTACCTTACGACTATGCTAGTGAAAAATAATAAATATGCCAGAGGGCAAGTGAGAGCAAAAGAGTGGGGAGTGCTTTCCTTTGGCAGGCCAGAATCTAAGGTGAGCTTATTGGGACATGGCTCAGGCCTTTGGGTTAGTTAAGTGAGGTCATGGGTGAGGACATTATGGCAGATCAGGTGACAGGGATGGGCCTGGATTGTTCCTCCAGAGATGGTGAATGGAGCTTCTGATAAACGGGAAAAGTTCCTTCTGAAAGGCATCGACTCAGAAGCAGGATCTCCAGAGGGAATGTAACCGGTCGGGGTAGCTTCTGCTGCCTCACCCCGGCTCCTCTGGGCTGCTGGTGGCCGAGCCTCCCATGCCCTTCCCCCGGCCTGTCTCTCATAGCTTCCCGAGGTTCATTTCCAATCTTGGGGAGAAAAAGAATTGATGAGCAGAGGAAGAGCATGGGAAGAGAGGACCACATAGCGATGGAAAGTTGGGGACCCAGAAAAGACTACATCTCCCCAGTTGTCAGGTCCTCCAAATCACCCCTGCTCTACCAAAGCCCCTCCAAAGGATACTGCTGGCTTGGAGTTAGAGTTACCAGACCCTCGGAGCCTGTTTAAGGTGTGGGGGTGCTGAAATTTCCAAGCTTGTAAGAAGCACCTTCTTGGTGACAATCCCTTATTCATCTTGAAATTAACCTTGGGACTCGAGTATGTGCTGAAAGAGGGACAAAAATGGAGGGGGTGCCGGAGTCAGGGCCGGATGGAGGGCAGCGTCTTCCCTTGTTTACCTGAGGGAAAGGGAGCAGGTTTTGTTAGTTCCCTGTATTCCGAATGCCAGGCATATTGTAAGAACTCAATAAATAGGTATTTATTGAATTGAACTAAATTATTTGTTGAATTTCCATGTGGGTAAATACACACATCGAGCTCCTGTAGTGGGACCAGGGACCATAAAAGTAGAGGGTGGAGCAGGGATGGTCCAAATTTGGAAACCCAAAGGGGAGAGGTAATAATTACTACTGGGTTTGGTGTAGAATGGATGTAGGAAAGGGAGAGCGTTGAAACAAGGTAGCTGAGCGCAAGGGCTGTATAGCCTTTGAACCTGTGCATACTTCTTCCTCAGAAAATCCTTAAGTCTCGGTCTGCCCTTTACATTGTCCTTTGACAAGCAGGATTCCTGACCCCCTACTAGAGAACACAGTGTAGTCAGAGACTACCCTTCCATAGGACTGAGTAGGCAGAGGGGGGAGGGGAGTGAAAGCTGGGGGCCAAAATGCTAAGGCCATGGCGGGTGTGTTTACTTGTGGGACTTAAAATAGGGGCACAACAGAGAAGAGTTGCCACTCAATGAATTTAACTAGTTCTCATGGGCAATGGGTGAGATCCGTCACCTGCTCTACCATCTTCAGCTTGACCTCTTTGCTCAGGGCTGATGGGTTGTATGTCATTAAGAGGCCCCCCAGCCCGCCAGGAAGCCAACAGTCTGTTAGTCTATAGCAGCCTGTTAGCTAGGAGAGGCAGCATGGCACTGAGGCACTATAGGCATGGCTGCAGAAAAAGGGGAGCTGGCCAGGGGACCCCTGATGAGTCCCAAGGAGGAAAAGGGGCTCGGAGCCTAGAGTGAAGGTCCCATTTCTTGGAAACCAGAGAGGGACTAAAGCAGACATGTTGGAAGGCACCTCAAAGGTCTTCTCTCCCAGTGGTTCCCAGACCTGGATTCACAAGTAGCAAACCTTCCTCTCTAATATGTGGGGAACTAACTGTTTTAGGTCAGAATATTAGAAATATAAATATGATCAACCGCTATCATTTTACTAGAGAAAGAATCTAACTCCACAAAGGCAGGAAGGATATAACCTCTGGACAAATTTTGTTTCTTATGATTTGTTTTGGGGCGCAGACTGGCTCACACTTTGACTGAGGAATCCCGATCCAGGCGACTCTGCTGCATTGTCTTTGCTGTGGCAGCGCGTAGGCTAACTAGGATGGCTTCTGTCTGGGTATGAGATGGACCCTGGACACTGGGCAGCTGATGGAGATGCCAGCAGCTGTTGCTGTTGCTCTAATCACACCAGACTTGTTAGTCCAATTTCCTGAGGGTGCGAAGAGTTTCATGCCTCCAGGCTGGTTTTCCTGCTGTCTAATCAGCAGGGAGAATGATGCTTTCCTCTCCTTCACATTTTCCAAGTGGCAAAATCCTACTACTCATCCTTCAAAACCTAGCTCAAGGGCCTTGTCCTCTGATGTCTATCCTGAGACCTCTCCCCACTGCCACATCAAAGGTGTTCATGATACGTAATCCTCTGTGTTTCAATAGTACTTTGTATTCCAATTTCTTTTTCACACTATTAGTGGTGTGAACCTTGTGCTGGTGGGGAGGGGTGCCTTTCCGCTAACTTGAAGCCTCTTTGGGGCCAAGGACTGTTGATTTTTTGTATCCTCTGTGCCTATATAGGATGTGACTTAAAAGTCCAGTTCATCAGAAGTGGGTGGCAGGGTTTTTGTTAGTTGCTCTAAAATTGACAGCCAGGCCTGGCCTCAGGTCTCTTGGCAGTGGGTGATGGCCATTGGTGCAGGCCACACCCATTTTATGCCTTGTCTTGGCTTTGGGAGGGAATCTTGGAGACCAACTGGGGTTCAACGTTGAGACTCCAGCCTAAGAAGTAGAAGAATAAAAAGCAAGATACCAGCTTGCTCTTGAGGACCAAGCAGCAAAACAATGACTTCTTTTATTGCAGTTGGTTTTTGAGGAGACGACCTGTTTGTCAGGAATAGTGCCGAAGGCGCAGGTGCTAGAACCCAGGTTCCTAGGTCAGAGCGGGACCACCAGCAATTTGACTTGGCTTAAATCTCCCGGGTGATTTTCATAGTTATGTTAGAAAGCTGACCCCTGGGTCTCAGAGTTGTAGATGGGGACCTGATGGACTTCCTGGCGGAGCAGGTCATAATAGGTTCCTGCTCCACTTGTAATTTAAAACTCGTGTGATGGAGCACTTGCCGCTCCACAGGGCATTTATTTGACTGGAGGGGAGTTGTCATTACCTTTAAAGCAATGTTTGTTGAACTTTGTCTGTCTTGTAACTAGGACTCATTGGTTCTAGTTCATTCTAAAGCAACCTGTTAAAGTGCAAAATCTCATCCATGTCAATGAAGAGAAAAGCAAGTAAATGCTCCCTCAATTATTATAAGACTTACTGGCTCCTTCAACCCTTCTCCCCACACCCTTACTTCCCCAACCAATTTTCATAGACTCTATGTTAAAGTGCTTTCACCTTCCGCTCACCCTTCTCTGGCCTTGCTGTAGGTCATCAAGGGCCTTCTTAACTGTAGCTCAGCACTACTCAGTTGGGAACAGACTATGTGGTTAAATCATCACCTGGATATTTGCATTGGTTCAACTGATGCAGCCCAAGGAGGTGGCAGACAATAAAAACCCTGATCTCTGTTCTTTTTTCCATTTTTCTTGCAATTTAGCTGTGAAGTCGGGTTCTCTACTTCACACTCAGTGTAACTGATTTCTTTTACATGTAGGATTTGCCAGCGATCCCGAGTAACTTTCACCTTTTTAGATTAATGTCCTATCTGTTGAGATAGTTCTGAATCAATGCAGTTAGGCAACATTAACTATCCCCCTCTGTTTGGCACCACTTTTACGCCTGTTTCCATCATTTAAAGCAGCGCGAATGGGATGGAGCCAAGCAGAGCGTGGCCACGGGGAGGCCCACAGCGAAGGGCTCTGCCGTCCCGCTGGCCCGTGCTTCTCCGCCTCGTTGGAACGGCAGCTGTGAGATGCTTTGTCAGTCACTTTACTGGTCAAGGCCTGCAGTGTGTCTATTGTTTCCTCCTGTTCTTAATCCTCCTAGTCACCCTATCAAAATAGGAAATTTGATTAGTGTAGCATTTGTTATCAGTGAATTTATGATGGGATAATTTTATTCTGTGAGTTATCCTAGACTAGATGAGGATAACACTGAGCCACACACACGCATGTACATAGAAGTGCATACTACATAGATGTGCATTTAGATGTTCATATTCTTTGAGCAAGACAATATTTTCTCTTTTCTGATTCTGTGTTTACCAAGCAGTATTCTATTCTGGTCTCTTTATTGTGCTGCCTTTCCAGGAAGGATGTGTCCTGTGTAGAAATCCTGGGCTGGCCAATTGCTTATTGCAAAGGAATTAAGTAGCAGTTGAGCCTTAAAATCTTTCTTAGGGACTTGGTGTGAATCTGTTCACTGGAGCTTGGCTGGGAAAATGATATAATCAAGCTTGCAACACATATTCTCAAATCCTGGGAGGCAACTATTTGGCCTAAGAGTGCCTGTTGAGGGAAGTCCAGCCTAAAGCAGCCTATCAGAATTTAGATGAGAGCGAAATCACTTGTAGGTCAGACAGAAGGCATCAGGGAAGGCTCCCTGGAGGGATGAGAATAGAGAAGTCTGTCTGTCCATTGGTGTGTTTTACTATTGATTACTTTTCCCTCCTAGTTTCCCAGGAAGGAATCTAAAGGAAAATATCCACCCCACCAAATCCTGGCATAATAATTTGCTCGTATGCTCAACCATAGGCAGGTGGTATATGAAAGCCACAAGGCTTTTAATTGAGGGTATGACAGGCTTATAAAGCCCAGTAATCGTGTTTCCTATTCATGAGGCCTCTAACTAGTTGCCTAAGTTGTCAGGCAGTAGATTACCCTCATGAGTTTACTTTTGAACTTCAACCTCAGTCTTTCTTGCAGCTCCCTTCTACAACCTGGTTCCAAGGCCTTAGCAGGCCAAGGTGTGGTAATTATCAATCCCTAGTTGGTCTGGGTTAGGACCCGTGGCCTTTCTTCCATTTCATGCTTGGGTAGGAAAGGAAATAAGATCTCTTCTTCATTTCTTAGCTTTCGCTACTTTGCTCACGTCTTGCTTGGGAGCTGGGTCTGGTCCTTAGTTGCTTGAGGGAACGTGAGATCTGGTTCTTTTCCTAGACTTGGGAAATCTCCCTCACTTCCCTGCTTCTCACAGGCACCAACCTCCTTTCCCTCCACCATGATCCACTGGCTAGATCTGGGCTTTCCCCAGGGAATCCATTTAAGGGACTATAGCCCTCGGCATGACCATGTTCATAAAGCAAGGGTTTCAAGGCTTGAGGTTACCAGGTTGAAATTAGAGGGTGAGAGAGAAATATGAAAAGCCGCTGTGCAAAATTAATATATAGAAGAAATGATCCTGGTACAGGCATGTCCACACGCCCTTCCACTTTTCTTCTCTGCTCTTCTGTTCCTTGATACACATTTCCTTAGTCTCCTACTGTCCCCTTGTTCTTGACTTAGTGTGGCTTTCTGCCTAACAAATCCAACATGGCTACAATAGGGAAAATGCCACTTGTCAGGATTCCACCTCCCTTGTTTGTTATTGGTCAAATGACTCCCTCTCTTGTACATGGTGAGATGAAACTTTCAAAGTCAGAGACCTTCAGAAAGCTCTAGCCCGAAGTGCATACAGAATCTAGTGCAAGCTTGTCATGTAAGCTGTTTTGCCGGAGGCACTGATAGTGTGCAGAGTTGGGTCATTTCTTTAGACCCTTAGGATTCTGGGTGATGGCTGGTATGATTTCTGCAGGAGCTCAAGGGCAGGGGATTGGGAGCGGTGAGGTCAAAGAGTGGTTGGTTGAAGAGTGATAATTTCTTTTTTTTTTTTTTTTTAAAGATTTATTCATTTATACATACAAGCTGGGGTACAGATAGGAGGTGTGGGGGCGGCGAGAGGGCTCACCAGAGACAGAGTGGGGAGCAGAACAGGCAGATCAGAAATACACTGCTGAGGGGAGCAGCGGGCGAGGCAGGAGAGGTCCGCCGCACCATGTGGGACTCTCCCCGGCCGGGCGTCAAACTCGCATCGCCGCTGCCGACAGCTCCACAGAGCAGCGCCCAACCGCTGCGCCACCAGGGAGGCCCCTGAAGAGTGATAATTTCTAAAGAAAGTCAGAAGAATAGTCATAAACTGTGATGCAAACTCCACCTTGCTCCATTGCTAGTATTAAGAAAATTCAGGAATCATGTCTCAATCCAATCCAGTAAACCCCAAGGATTGCTCCTTTGAGACCACCCCTTGCTTCAGAGCTGGAAATTATGCATCCTAACATCTGTCATTTTTTCATGTTATTATAGGGGATTTAACCTGCACACTTCAGGGAAACATCAAGCGTGATCTCCTTGTCCCTCCACTCTCGACATTCAGGCTGTTTTGCTGGAGACAGACACTGACTGAGGCTGGGCAGCTGTAGCCCTTCTCTGGCAAAACTTACTTGCAAGACTTTGAAGGCTTTCAGAAGCTCAATGTGATGCAAGTTCAATAACCACTAAGTGGCCACAGTCTGTGTTTGAAAATCTCATCTGTACCTAAAACTATCTTGTGACTTTCTTTCTTTTTCAACTGGTCTGTGTTCCATTGTTTGTGTGTGTGTGTGTGTGTGTGTGTGTGTGTGTGTGTGTGTGTGTTTCTGTAGTTGAAGCAGAAGCTATAATGTCAAGAAACACAATTGAAATTTCCCATTCTCTGGAGACCCCTTATTTCACTAGGAAGTAAGTCCCTGGAGGGCAGGACCATATCTCGTTCCCCACTGTGATCCCAGGGCCTGGCCCAGGGCCTACACCATCCGTGGCGTGGAGAGTCGGACGGTTCTTGCTTCTTGGTCTGGCTGACACCTGCTTCTGGTTTTCTTTCTGCCTCATGAACCATTTCTCCGTGGCCTTTGCAGGGCTAGGCAAGGTCCAGAGACATTTTGTTTTCCCATTTTGATACTCCTCTAACTTCAGCCAGACTCACAATTTTAGACTAGATGCCAATGGCTTCCAAATTTATATCTCTAGTCTCAGATTCCCATGGGGTCCAGATTGAACTTTTCACTGCTTTGGTATCTAGCAGGCATTTCATGTCTAAAATAGAACTCTTGATTTTCTCTCTTAATTACACCCTCAAATTTGTTCCTACCTCACTCTCCCCCATTTTAATGATGGGACCTACATTTGTTCAGAGCCCCCAACTGCATTTAGTTTTGATTTGTCTGCTTTCTATACATCTCCAGATCCATTTACCATCAAATCCCATCAATACTACCTCCAAAACACATTCTTATCTACTTCTTCATCAGATCTGTTGTCACCACCCTCTGCAAGGCCACCATCACCACTAACCCAGAGGACTGACAGATCAGTTAGTCAGGGATAACATCCCAACTGCTTTTGCGTGTGCCCTCCTCTGTCTAGTCTCTACAGCACACCTGAGTGATTTTTTTGACAATGTAAATTCAATTCTGTGTTGCTTAAAACCCGTCTTTGGCTGTCCTTGGCACTTGGAATAAAATCCAAACTCTTTGCCATGGCTTAAAAGACGTGGTGCTTACTCACCCCCCCCAGCCTGCCTCTGGCTTTGCTGTCTGCCCAAAGACTCTCTCCACCCACTCCAGCCTTCAGATACTCTGAATGCTGTCTCTTCTGTCTGGAACATTCACTCTTCTGATCTGTGGCCAGGATCTTTCTCCACATCAGGTTGCCGCTGCAGAGGGCCTCCCCCAGGCCTCCGTGGGAATGCCACCTCTGCTACGGCTTGCGCTGCCCTGCTCCTCGACACTGTCTCTTAGCACACATCACTATCTGAAATTATCTTATTTATTTTCTTGATTACTGCCAGCATCTGGCATGTAGTCAGTGCTCAGTCAACAGCTGGCTGAATACACTGGCTGTTGGGTGCAGGGTGAGCAGATGCTGAGTGCTGGCAACACGTGCCAACAAGGCTTTTGCAGGGGCCCCGTTGTCTTCTACTTTCACAACTCTTGAAGCAACAGCTCTTTTTCTGAGGAACAGAACCTTGCCTAAAATGACCACCCTCTCTACCATCTGCGCTTCTCAGGTGGGTAGAGTGAACTCACACTCATTAAACGACTAGCTAAGAATTGACCCACACTCAGAGATAAATATGCTAAGTTGTTAACAGCCTCTCTGGAGTTTGACTTCTTGTTCTGATGATTTTTATATGTTAGTCATATCCTAGCAGTAGTCTAAGGATGCAGAAAAGCTGGAAATTAAATATCCCCTTGAGTCTGTTTTTGGGGCCGGTTAGTTAGGGGGTAGACAGGCCCAGAAGGATGTCCAGAGCCAAGTCATCAGGTGTCTGACAAAGCTCCCTGGCGAGACCCAGCAGTGCGGCATGGCACGTGGCAGACGGGGACCGCACGTGGACCCACAGCTACCCAACTTGTGATCCTTTGGGGTGCTTCCTGATGTCACGCCTCCAGGAGAGACTATCCTTGTCTGCCTCGCATCGGATCAAGCTTCCTTGAGAACCTAAATTTTCACATCAGTGGTGGTGACTTCTTCATTTATTTCACTTTACCCATGTCGGTCTCTGTATCTTCACCCTCACCAGCTGCTTTCTATGCCCAGATCTGCCAGCCAGTGCTGAGATGGGAAAGGGCATAAATCTGCACGGAAAATTCAGTTTCAATTTTGTTTTGTTTGCTGGAAGGAAGGAAAGAAGGAGAGAAGAGAGCATTTACAAGTGTTCTCCATGCGTTAAGCCATGTTCTCAATGCTTTCTCACCTAAGGGGTCTAGAACTGTTAATAAAATAATTTTAAAGAAGTCCCTCTTGCCTATGTCTGGTGGCATCACCGGTGGTGACACATGGCCAGAGAAGGCAGGTACCACGTGCAAGTCTCATTGCCTCTGGTTCTAACTAAAGAGCAGATAGAGAGGCTCTGGCTCTTCTAATCAGTGAAAAAAGCCTTATCAGAAATCTGATCCTAGTCAAAGGGGAAATAAGACCTCAGATACGCACTAGTGTGAGGAAGCAGCGGGAAAAAGCCTTCCTAGGTTGAGTCCTCTCTTGACACGTGTTTGGTTCACCACAGTTATTGAGAACCTGCTCTGAACAGGCGCTCTTCCAGCTGCTGGGCTATCTGTCCATGTCCTCATGGGGTCCACTCCCAGGGAAGGTTCCTTTTTAGGGGGACACTCACTTGAATATGGGGCATTTGATAAGGTCTTAGAAGGACGCTTTTAAGACTGAATCTGGAGAGGACAGTTGAAGTTTCTCCAGACGAGGCTCAAGTCCTACCCTCTAGGGGAGATTCTTGGGGAGACAGTGAGAGGATCCAGGAAATGGTTTTGGAGGAGGTGGTATTAGTTACACAGTTTTGTACCGGGGATAACACTGGGGGCGTGCAGATGGATTGGGATTGGGGTGGGGTGCAGCTCCATAATACAGGCAAAGACGGAGTCCAAAGAGGGGCGGTTTCCAAACAGCTAAATAGCAGCCACCTGGCAGCTGAACTGCGCAGCGGGAGGGGCTGGTACCCACAGCTGTGTTCCTGTTACTGTCTCCTGCCTCTGGAGGGGAAAGGGTGCAGGGGTTCTGACAATCTGGAAGTTTCAGGGCACACGAAAGCTTTCCCTCTGGTCGGCTTGAATGGCCTTGGTAGGGGGAACAAAATAGTTGGGGCCTGGGGACAGAGGGGTGGGGGCGGAGAGAGAGAATAGCTACCACGAGAGAGAAGGAACCTAGAGGGGGAAGTGGTGGGAGGTTTAGTGAAGGTCAAGGTCAAGAAAATGGCACCAGGTTCTTCTACCAACAGAAATTTGGGGTGAAGGATGGAAAATTTATGCATCCTGAGAAAGTCACTGAATTTTGTAATCTAGGTGTTTGTTCTTTTAAAGCATGTGCTTATATAGTTTTAAAAATAAGGTGTCTGAGATATTTGCTTTTGCATTTAAAGAGCAAGACTGGTTTTTTTTTTTTTTTTTTTTTTTTTTTTTTACAAACATGAAGCGGGAAATTCATGGATAAATGAGAAGGGCCGGGTCGAGGGAACCGAGATCTGCGTAGCAGAGGTGAACCCCCTCGCTGGATTACTTGGCCAGGGATTGTCCCCTCCAGGTGTCCGAGTGGTTCAATGTCAACATTCCTGTTGTCCTTGCCTTGTTAAAAGTTAACGGAGAACGAAAGCCAAAGTGGCAGTGAAGTTAACAGAGCAAATGAGGTGAAGTTTCAGATCTCATATTCCTCATCTGTGAAATGGTGAGATGGTGATAAAAGCTACTGCTCTGACGAAAATGGAGAGAGAATTCACCAGGATAATATCTCCAGAGCACAGTACCCAGTACAGAGCTGTGCTTCGGAGGAGTTCTCTCTTCTTCTGTCTTCCTTTATGTGCACAATCGAGGACAGGCTTCTTCTTCTGTCCGACACCCATTACATTGTCCTCTTCAGACTTTCCTGGCTACTAAAACTGGGGAGTCAATCACCTTTCAACATTTCCCTGATGTCCTTCCATCTTCCTTTCATTGCCAAGTGCCATTTTGCCATATCCCCACCCTCTCCCCGCCCAGTCTAAGGCTCGTTCTCCAGAAGCTTAGGTGGTTGCTGCTACTTCCTCACTAGCCCACTGGGCTGGGTGCCCTAGGTCATGGAGTCTGCTCTTCTCACCTTTCCAGATTTGTAAATCTGGGGTTGCGGTGCTTCCAGTTTTGGAAAGTGCCCAGTCTGAGTTTGGTGAGTGTTAAATGTAGGCTGGAAAGGCGTCTTCAGGGGATCTTACTTGTGGGGGCACCGCCAAGCAGAAGCCACTGACTGTTTGGATTTGAGCATTAGTTTCTGTGTTGTTCTTTCTTCACCTGCTTTTCTGACCTGTTGTCCCCACCACGAATGGGGGAACCCTGCAGACATCCTCTCTTTCCTAGTTAGAACCTCATTAGCATTCGAGTAAACACATAAATAGTCTTGCTCAATTTCATGCTTAGTGAGCTTGCTGAGGGCCCACTGGCCGCCTAGTGTAGGGGGATTTCTCTTCTCATTAAGAGACTTTCATTGCTGCCTCCTTTAGGCATGAGGCTGTAACAAATGGGATTATTATTATTAATAATAATAATGGAAACAATTACCACTTATGTCAGGCACTTTACAGAAGTTATTTAGCATAATCCTTACAGATTTGCAATAACCCTATAATTTAGGTATCTGGTCCCCATTTTATATACATAGAACCTCAGAGAAGTCAAAAAGCCAAGTAAGTGGTATATCTAGGACTCTTTAAGTCTTCCTATCTTTAGAGCTCATGCTTTTTCAAGTCCTACCACTTATTTCTCTAGTAGTCCTGAAAGCTGGGCTTGCCTAGGTGTAACCACTCTGCCAACACTGAAACCTGCCGTTTGGAGCTCTGCACCCCACACTGGAACTTCTGCCAAAAGGCACAGCTGGAACCCTATACATTTTTCTCAGAATGACTGTTACCTGGCAAAATTGGGGCGGGGTTCCACATAGCCTTGCTTGAGCTCAAATTCATTCCCCACTTATTTCTATATACAATAGCTTTCCCCCTCTTCATCTTCCTCTCTTGATAGCCAACATATTCTTTTTTTTTTTTTTTAAATTCAAGATCAAAATAACCCTATGAGATAGGTTTGGACTGAGATTATTATTTTGAGTGTGTGGATGAGGTATTTAAGGCTCAGTTGCCCTAAATAAGCTGACCCAGTCAACACAGCAGCATTTTGAGGTGGGGAGGGGTGTTTCTTTCTGGTTGCCAAGGCAGGTCACTCATTCTGTAAGGGGACTGATTGTTTGGTGTTTTTTCAGTTGGGGGGCAGCTTTCTAGAAGAAAGAAGCTTTTTAAATCTGCTGGCTAGGCTGGTGCTGGGGAGAGGCTCCTGAGCATGGGGATTTAGGGAACCCCGTATCAGTTTACCTTGCTGCCTTCCCTCTTTGGGTCACCCCCTCATAGATTTCTTTCCTTTTTTTGGGGGGGGTTTGTGCATTTCTGATTTAATTCTGCCTCATGCCACTGGTGATGATGGTCTTTCTCTTCATTGGCAAGGTGATAATAATTAAATCTCGAGAGAGAATTACAGACAGGAGAAGCAGCCAGGGTCTCTTGCAGGAATACCAGTGTAAGAGGAGATGAGTGCGCTGCTGGGCTTCGTTGTGTAGCTCAGTTTGGGCCTGGACAGAAGCTACTGAGGGAGCAGATGGGGTAGTTTCAGTAGTGGCCGGAGGCAATACCAGGTGTGGCAGGTGGGAGGTGACAGCTCAGGGACAGCTCCAATTAGTCTGGTCTGAGGAATAGAGTG
Source organism: Scalopus aquaticus (assembly GCA_004024925.1). Lineage (NCBI taxonomy): Eukaryota > Metazoa > Chordata > Mammalia > Eulipotyphla > Talpidae > Scalopus > Scalopus aquaticus. The sequence goes on along the minus strand of PVIJ01002573.1, from coordinate 117,371 downwards.
GATCTGAGAAAACAGGCTTTCATGAATCTGGAGGGGAAGAACGGTGGAGGAGGGACCTCGGTCTGAAATGGGCTAACTCAACATCTTGACAGAGGCGCCCAAAACAAAGCGTTTCAGAAGATCTAAAATGAGCAATGTTTGGTGTGTGGTGGTTACGTGGGAAAAGCGAATTTTCTTTTGATGACTTAAAAACACAGCCGATTCAAAATCAACAGTATATTTTTCATCCAGAATAGAGCTTGTGCCATTGTTGCTCTTTACATCTCAGCCAAGGCGGCTGGACCAGACAAAGGCGGCTGACCTTGGTCGGTCAGACCTGGGCTTTAGAACCCTGGGCGCCGCGGAGTGGTCCGGGAAGAGCCACACTCTTCTCTGAGCCTGCTTCTTCATCTGAAAGAAGGGGTTGGTACTCTTGTTGCAGGGATACAACTGGGTATCCCTGAGGTAAGGTCTCAGTTGCTCAGTGACGGACTATCAGCCAAGCTACGCTCCGTCAATATAGTTACGTTGTTGAGACCCGAGGGAGACTGTTGTGTGTGAGGTCACAACTCGGACCCCACAGCCTGTGTTGAAGGCTGCGTCCCAGGCTGAATATCCTGGGGTGGGGATTCCCTGGGTCTGAGGATCAGGAACCCTCATTATCAGGTCTGACTTGCCATCTCAGGGGCTGGGCGTCAGCCACGAGAAAGACCTCATGGGCCCTCGTCCTAAATCCCTGGGAATGCTATGACCCTTCCAGCTGGGAGGGGTCTGCATTCAGAGCGACTGGTCAGGTGACAGGGCAGGCCCGATCTATCCCCGCTGGCAAGGTGTCCGAATCTTTCCCAGCAGCCCCTTGGGTCATTTCTGGATAGCATGCTGCATGCTCTCGGGCCTCTGCCCTGTCACCCCAGCTCTTCAGGCCCTTCAATGGCCCTGTGGGTTACTCCCACACTGCCTTTCTCAGGAGGCTTCTTCTTCATCTGAGTCCAGCTGACTGAAGCTAGCCCTCGGATCACCTTCTTCCTCCAACCTATTGTGTTGGGGATTAGAGAATTTGGAGCTCAGCTCTCCCCCAGAGGGGATAGTGGAGGATCTTGAGGAAACAACTCTCCTGTTTGTACTTTCCTGAGACAAAGCAGCAGGAAAAGAGGACTCTGGACTCCGGGGTTTTTTTGAATCATTTTGTGGGGCTTCTCGGCTGGTCTTTTCTTCAGATTCTTTCCCAAGTCCTTCCTCCCCAGGCTTCCTTCCCCTCACCTGGCCCAGGGATCTCTATTTGGGTCTTTGCGCCTCTGTCTCTGGGAATTTTGCAGTAGCTTCCTGCGTGGCCCTCCTTCCCCTCTCCTCCCATCTGCTGCAATCCATTCTTCACGTGGCTTCCAGAAGCTGTTTATTCAAGCAGCCACCTAATCGCCAACTATCCAGCCAGTGCCAGTCGACTCTCCTCCCTTGGAGCTTATAGTCTAATCAAGGAACCTCCCTCTATTCCGACTCTGCTTTTCTTCTTGCCCTCGAGCTAAAACTGTCCAACAGTTGCTCCTGTGGACTGAAGCCTGGGGGTGCTGTCCAGCTTCAGGGGCAAGAGTAGAGCAAGAGTAAGTGGTTCATCCTCAGTGTGGGCACTTCCGGCCGGTTCTCCCGGCATAGCTCCCTGCCCCTTGAGACCAACCTGCTCTCTTGGACTTGTCTTTATCTTTCTTGATCCCCGGGTATTTGTCTCTTGGGGGCTGGCCAGAACCTGGTGGTTTCAGCTCAGGTTTCCTTTTGGGTTCTCCCAGGCCCCTGGGGAAGAGGAGCCTCCAGCCTCGCCTGCTTCGGCTCTTGCCCACTCCCTTTTTATAACATTTCCTTTTTGGCTGTTTTCTCTTGTATCTTTGAGCTACTTCTGGAATGACTTGCCCCCTGCTTGCTTACCTTGAAGAGGGCTGCCAATTATTCCAGGCCCAGCTCAAATGCAACCTCCTCTGGAAGCTTTTCTTGACCCAGGCAGGACTGGGGACTCCTCTTCTGGAGGCTGCAGCTCCTGCTGTTGACGCCCCTCATTGCGGTTGCCTGAGCCACGTGTTCTCCCCTCCCTGGATTATGAGCTCCCTGGGAATGGGAACTGTCTTTCCACCGCCCACCTCTGGTCTCAGGGTACTCATGTGTCGCATGCTTGTGAAATGAAGGACATGTTAGCTGAACATTTCCTCTCCTCCAACTCCGACCTAGGCCTGGGTAACTGGAGGGAGTGGGAGATGTGGGCTGGGGGAGCAGAGCGTAAAATGAAAATAAATAGCTAATTCCTTCTAATAATGCCTGATTTCCTGATTTGATATTCTGCATTAATTATAATTACTTGCTAGGAGATAGGGTATTAATCACTGTGTGTGGCACTTCTGTAGAATTACAACACAATGCCTGACTGCCTGGCAGCTGGTGTACCCAGAGAACTCTAACGAAGATGGGGCAAGGGTGGGTCCCCGGAGCAGGCACCCTATGCCTGCGCTAGGCTCTTGCAAATACCAAGGTTGGTGAGAAATGGGCTTCTTGAAGTTTCACGAGAGAGCTAACTTGCGTGTATTATGAATAGGAAAGACAAGTCTATATAATAAAGTGGTTGACTTGGTATCAAGAAATGGGTTTTTGTTCTGACTTTACTTCTGGTGGTGTGATTTTAGCAAGCCTTTCTTTGGGCTTCAATCTCTTCTTTTATTGATACAACACTGCTAGGGGTGAGTCAGGTTCTCCCCAAGAAACTCTCTGCTTAGAGTCCCGTCCTCCCCGTTCTGCGCCTGTCAAATACCACCCATTCTTGAAGGTCAATCTCAGTGCTTTGGTCTCTCTGAAACTTTCATTATTCTGGATGGATGGATAGGGCTGCTCCTTGGATGAGCTTAACCCATTGTAGTTGGCATCTGCTTTCCTTCCCTGGGCATGCTAATGCCCCAGGACATTTGCACTTACTGTTCCCCCTATGGAATGCTTTCCCTCACCCACGGATAACCACACACTGGCGACTTCTTGTCTTGAAATGTCTGTAAATTTCAGCTTTGCAAGGATGCCTTCCTTGAGCATTCTGAATAAAACCGCCATCCTCTCTCTCTCCAGAGTGTGCTTTATTTTTTTTTAATAGCACTTATCCCTGCTTGGCATTTTGCATATTCACCTGCTTCTCTCCTCTGCATCTAGAATGAAGGCAGGTACTTGGTTTTGTTCAGTGATGTTCCTGTGGATGACACCTAGGGGGCACTCAATAATTGTTGAATAGATGAATGAATGAATAAATGAATGAATGAATGAACTCATAACTCCTCATAACTCCTTAGCCTTTCAGAAAAGTTTTGAGTTAAAAGGGATTACGTGATTAAATAACTCCATGGCCTGAGAAGATGCTGTATTTTATGCAACTTAAAGGAGAATCACTCTGGTTTATTGAACATTTGCTGCAGGCCTCTAGGTACATTTGTGTCTTGTTTAGTACTCACAAAAGCAGCACCTCTCGCTTATAGATGGGAAAACTGAGGCTCCAAGAATTTAAGTAGTTTGCTCAAGATCACACAGCTAGGAAGCAATGAAGTTGGGATGGGGACCGAGGTCGGCCTGGTTCTAAAGCTCTTCTATTTTCCATGCTGCTGTCTCAGGGGTGGGGGTTGGGGGTTGGGGAGGGGAGGAAGCTGCACCAGAGTCTGGGGGTGACCCTGCCACCAGATGTCACGACGTGATGATTGCAGACCCTGGCTTCATTTTCCACCTTGCTTATCTTCCTTTAGTGTCCTAATTTTCCTTGTTTCTAACCTTTGAACTCCCGTTTTCCTAAGATTTCAAATTCCAGCCGATCCACAGGTGTCCGTGATCTTCAGTCACTAAGCTCAGTCTCGGTTGCCTGTAAACCTTGGCGAGGGCCTGGGCTCACCGAGGGAGACAGCCTGTCTCCGCCACGCTGGGGCAGGCCCTGCTGTGGCCGCACTGGTTTGCAGAGACCAGAAACCCAAAAGCTGCCCTTAGCTATGTTTGATGTGCCAGGGGAGCCAAGGTCCCCTCAATGACATTGCCCCCCTGGGGCCAACTAAGGAAGAAGCATAGAAAAATCGAGAGACACTGGCTGTCATCCTGGGAGAGGGTGGAGGAATGGAAGAGGTGGTGGGTGGGCACTCCCAGCCCCCCTCTGCTCACGAGAACACCTCTCCTCTTCTGGGACTGCCCCTGGTCCGGCACTCTAGGTGGTCTCCTGAGCAAAAGGATGGGAGGGGCAGGCAGGTGCCCCCTTGAGCCACTTGTGAGTCCCTGTTGTGCCACTTGTGATTGTTTTGAGTTTGAGGTTTTCCAGGACTCTCGGATCCGGAGATGGGTATCCTTTAGAGCCAGCCAGGAGAGTTAGGTGAGAGTCCAAATGCAGCTCTCGTAATCCTTGGGAAGGGGTGATAATGGGCTTCTGAGGAGAGCAGTGGAGAGAGAGGATGACAGCCCTGGGGACACGGTGGAGCGAGGAGGTCCTGGGAGGGGCGTCAGGGGGGGCCCTAGATCTCGTCCTGGGCTCTGGACACATTTTGCTCTTTGGCACTCCTTGTGCTGTACCTGGGCAGAGCAGGAGGTTCTGTCCTCCATCTGCACCCCCTCACCCCCTCCGTGTCTCCCAGGCCTTAGATCTTGAGCCAAGACAGCAGGCTGGATCTGTGGGAGGTAGCAGAGCTTCCAGGGTTTTGGGGGAGCAGGCAAAGGGGACTGATCTAGAGGTCTCTTCCTGCTCTAACATTTTCTGATTTTAGACAGAGGCTGGAGAGAAAGGCAAAGTCTGTTCTCTCTGACTCTTCAGTTCTCACTTTCTAGAGACAGATGCTGGCCAGGCAGTGTGATGAGGAGTCAGGCCCAGGGAGCTTAGGAGCTGAAGGTGGACAAAGGCAGAGGTCAGAACGGGCAGCAGGTGGTGCTGAGAGACAGCAGATTCACTGGGCTGGGGCCAGCCCCCAGGCAACTGGAAGGGGAAGCTGGAGAGTGCTGGGCCGCTGGGAGCTACCCCAGAGGAGAAAAAAGAGACCAGACTTGAGGATCTGCAGGTAGAGACCTGGGAGAGAAACTAGAGCGAGAGGTGGGGTTGGGAGCTTTCTGGACTGGAGGCTTCTTTTGCCATACAGCAAACTGCCAGAGCTGCCCATCTGAGCTCCCCTTTTGTAGCTCGAGGGGTGTGTGTGGGGTGGGGTGGGGGGGACTAGAAACAATGCAAGATGTGTGTGTGTAAGTGTGTGAAGAGTCAGGGCTTCTCCTTAGGGATGTGTTTTGCTCAGCTAGGAGCTAACTCCAGGTGACAGATGTCCTGGCAGGTGACAGAGAGGAAAGGTACACAAGGGCCATGGAAGTGGAGGCCCAAGTCTCCTCCCACTGCCCCTCCCTTCACCTCTTCTCTAGATTTGGGAACAGGCCCCGGGTGGGCTGCTCTGTTCCACGCCTACGTGTGATTTGACACATCCCCTGAGTCCCCCCAGCTCAGCGGAACGATGAAGACTTCTCTCTTCTGCTTTAATATGATCCTTATATTCTAAAAAGAAGATGTGCTCCTTGCAGGGGACTGGAAAAACGCACACAGAACAATACTTAAGAGACTAAACTCAGAACCTCATGGGGTAGCGATAGCAGCCCTTGAAGCGGCTTCCTTTTCCTGATGGGGCGTTACGCAGTCACGCCGGCCCTGCTCTGTGCAGAGACCGGTCCCCGGGCCTTTCTCCTTACAGCACAGGCCCTTCCCTGCACGTCAAGGGCCTTCAAATAGATGGTCAATAACAATCTGGTCCCAGGGGGTGCCACTGTTTCCTTGGTGGTTGGACTTGGATCAGTTACTGCAGTTTATAGTTTTCCAGTATTGTAAATGACATGACGAGGAACCTCTTAGCACTTAACTCTTTGTTTCGGATCCTTACTTCCTCCATTTGCTTCCGCCTGAGGGGGACCTGCCTGGAAGGTTGGCTCTGGAATGCGGAGTAGTACCCCTCTCTTTCACTGGCTGTGACATGTACCGCTTTCCTGAGCCCGTCCCTCCTTAGGCAAAGAGCGGGCAGACCCTGTGAGAAGGGGTGTTTGTAACTCCAACTATCCTCTCCCTCCATGTCCCAGGCCTCTCCAAAAAACTCAGCCCAACCAACCCCAAAGTGACTATAGCAAGGAGATCACCTATCTGAATTTCTTTTTAGAAGAAAATTCACTATTTAATTCCATGAAACACTTTCAGGCACATTTATATTTTTGCAGGCACCACAGGTAAAGGCAACAGACACCGCCTGTCTGACTTCCAGGTGAGGTGGCTTCTCTTGGCTGCACCCTGTGGCACGTTGGCTCCATTACCCATCCCCCCAGGCCTGGGGCCGGGACACAGCTCTCCTGTCCAGGGGACAGACGGGCCACAGTGACTCAGAGGGCACACTCCTCACCCCCTCTTGCTGTGGTGGGCGCTTTCTTGGGCCTCCTGAGGAGCCACTGCCAGCAGAGCAAAGCCCCAGTGGACCCCGCCGCGAGTCAACAGGGAGGCCCATTGTCTACCAGGGAGGGAGAGGCACATTTTTAGTGAAAATCTTGGGGTGCAGATGTGCAGGGAAGGATGGACACGGGGCTGTTCGGTGGCTGTGATAGAGCCAGGCGCCCAGGCTCACCAGGGAAGCAGCCCTTTGCTGCTCGCTGTGTCTGTTTGGCTGGCCCAGGGCGTGTCTGTGTGGGTGGGGGGCGGGGGGCTGCCCACCCGCTTGCTGAGCATACCCGGAGGGTGCCGGGTGTGCAGGTCCTGGGCTACATTACGAGCAGGTTTAGGAAAAGAGCATGACATGGCTTCTCTGTAAGAAGCAGCTAATCTGATGCAGGCACTGGCGGGCATACAGATTCCTGGGCCACAAGATCATCATGGGGAGTGAAAGGTGGGTCTTCCCAGCCTGAAGGGTGGGGGTCCTTTACATGAGAAGCAGTGTGATTCTAGTAGGGCTTCGAAGGAGGAGCAGGGATTTGAGGTGAAGAGATCTGAGAACGGGCAGCAAGCCGTGGAAGCCCTGTGGGGTGCTGGGGGAGGGGAGGCGAAGGCCCCGGTTTTTGGACCTCATGCCCCAGCTTGTCTCTTGGAGTTTATCTGAGGAAGCCCTTGTCCCTCATAGAGGCCTTGTTGGTGAGTTGACATCCCAAGAGTAGGGGGAGGGGACAGAAGGAAACATGGACGATGGACTTAAGCTGAGGAGGACTTCACTAGGAACTCAGTTTACCAGGAGTTCCAAGAACTCGCTAGAAGCTTAAGGAATTCACTTGGAGTTTGAGGGATTGAAAGGGAGCTCAGGGTGTGTCCCAAGTCCCACCTGGCTGGGTGGTGTGAAATGAGGTCATGCTTTGGAGAGCACTTTGCCAACCGCCATGTCCTCAAACACGGCACCTCTGCTCTAGGCGCCACCCCAGCAAAGCCCGCTGCTCACGTCAGAAGGTAGGCACTTGGGAGCGGAACGACGGGTAAACTCGGGTGGCCCACCTGAGCCCACACCCCAGCCGTCAGACTGTGCAGCCTCTGGATCCCCGTGTGAACAGACTGAAGCTTGGAGGGGCCCTTCTGGTCACGGGAGGCAGCTCGCTGACTACAAGTCAGGGCTTTTGTCTCTGGAGTCCAGTGCTCTTCACGTCAGCACAGGCGGATGGGCGGCGGGGGGCAGGTAGAAAGGGAGGGACTGAAGAACGGTGAGGACACCAGTGGGAGCGTATGCTTGCAATATGCTTGGGGTGCCTGGGATCTCACCCGACGCCCGTGGACACCCTCTGATCTGATCTCTAAGCCACGACACCCTTGAAGACGCCTCCAGGGGAGTGGCGTGGTGCGTCTCCACTTTGCAGGCAGGTGACCTGCTGCCGAGAGGGTGTGCTTTCTGAGGGGTGACGGGACTAAACAGTTGTGGTTGAGAGTGTGGATTCGTGGACTGGCTCAGGTTCAAGTCCCGGCTCTGCCACCCACCAGCCTTGTGACCTTGGGCACTGTTTCCTCCTCTGTAAAATGGGGATAATAATAGTGCCTACCTATGGGATGTGTCGCAAAGATGAAATGAGTCAATGCTAGGGAAGGGCTGAGAGTTTTGCCAGGGCCTGTGCTTTCATTATGTTTTCCCCTCTCTGGTTCAGTAATCACTTCTCATGGCAAATACCCTTGGGTTGTTCCAGCCCTGAGAATGTTCCTGGGCCCGCATCCCCTCAAATGTGAGGCTGAGACCTGATAGCCACAACCAGGGTGATTTCTCTGGGCTTTGGGGGCCCTGCTCTTGTGGTTGGGGCTCCTCCCCTTTGGTTCTCTCTCCTTGCAGCTCCCTGTCCCGGACTACATACCTATTAAAGTAGTATGTCCCAGAGTCTCAGAAAAAGGGTTCCCTGAGCTTGCTGGTCCAAATCCTTTGTTCTTCAGAGACTGAGAAGGGGGCTCTGACTGCCCTGAGGTTGCCCAGTCAGCCCTGGAACTTGTACTAGATCACGTCTTTGTGTTACTTGTCTTGGGAGGGTGCCCCCAGCACCCAGACATATGGCACCAGTGGGGTGGGAGGTACAGGGCTGAAGGCCTGGGTCACCAACAGTGGTTTACTCTGGTATGATATAAAGTGTGTAACTGGTGAGCAACTCATGTTGGTTTTATAAAACACATCAGCACGCTGAGGGGCAGGGCAAAGGGCGGGGGGAGAGTCAGCTCTGTCTGGAAGAGGAAGAAGCTGTTTAAATCCAGTGGAAGAGGAGATGTGTGACCTTGGAGAGGAAAGGGGAGGTTGATTGAGGGCTGCTGGCCTGATGGAAAGAGAAGGGGGCAAAAGGGGAGACTTGCTAGGTGGTGAGGGTCGGTGGGAGGGGGAATGCTCTTCCACTGTGACTTGGTTAGGAGAAAGCAAAGATGACAGTTAGGGACTTGCAGTGATGGTTAGCAGGCACAGAGTCAGTCTCGTCCTTGTCCCAGCCCCTGTCCCCCTGCTCCATTTCCATCCTAGGCTACTGGGAAGGAGCTTCTGCAGTACCCTTCTTGCAAAAAGACCCTGCTCCAGGGTGTGCGAGGTGGGGAGCCCCCTGGAATGTTCTCCAGAGGTTCTGTTTTCATAACTGGTAGAGGGAGACTGGAACTTGCTTCTTTAACAAGCTGTCTGGGCATTTCTGCTGCAGCGGGCCATGGACGAACCACATTGAGAAGCCTGAATCTGGGATCTGTAGGGTCAAACCGACTTTGTGGGCGGGGCAGCAGGCAGCTGCCTGGAAGGAAGTGACAGATGTTTATTGGGCATCTTACTGACATCTGACATTTATGGGCACCTGCTTACTGTGTTTTGCGCCCTGGGGCGGGCACTTCGGGAGCTGCAGAGATGTTCTGCCCCCACGGAGTTTGCAGATAAGGTGGGAGACAGGCCAGTAGCAGCAAAGCACTTGAATGTGGCTCCGAATGGGACAAGCGCTGCAAGAGACGGCCAGGCCAGGACTGATGGGACCGTGGGCTTGGAGCGGAGAGGGCGGGGAGCGGGCGGAGGGGCGCTCCCTGGCTAGGGAAGGCCAGGGCCGCCACACTGAGGAGCCGGGCTTTCTTCTTGAAGAGGTCAAACTAAGCCCCATGGAGGTCAAGTGACTTGCCCAAGGTCACATAGCTAGTTAGCAGCAAGACCAGACTTCAAACCTATTTGAGAGCAATCACTCAAGGAATTTCAGTAGGGATGTGGTGTGATTCGAAGTGCTTTGGGGATCTTCATCCCGCATGTAAGAGGGATTGAGTAGGAGGAGTCATTTTCTGTGTTTGATTATCATGGAGGATGGGCTGTGTTGAAAGGGGGGATGTGTTGAAAGAGGGGGGATGGAATTACAGGTGTGTTCGCACTGGGGGCACTCGTGCAGGCAGGGTGGGGAGGCAGGGATTCCAGAGCTATTACACTTCCTCGACTCTCCCCACGTCCCTGGTGCGGGACGAGAGCGGCCAGGTCTTTGCTGAGTGACTTTCTTGATGGAATTTGGAAAGAGATCTTGGTGTTCTTGTTTATGGGTGGTGAAGAATACAAGTGGCCTGGGACAGGTGAGGCCCCTGTGACTCTGCCTTGTGGGCAAAAACAGCTTTCAGCTTTGCCTGGACACCCCACCCTTCCACCCTCCCCACCCCTTGCCCCAGTTCACCCTCAGTGGCTCGCTAGGAACCCTAGATATTCATGTCCACAGCTCACCCTTGGGGAAGCCGAGTGTGAGAGCAGAGTGTCAGAGAGCCGCTGGTGCACAGCCGGCCGCTTGAACCACCCTCCTCCGCAGTCCTAGAGCGCCATGCAGATGTGTGGGGCGGGCAAGGGCGTTTCGGCCTCTGTTCCCAGTCTCTTGCTCGCCTTCCAGATGAGTCTCAGTCAGTCGGTTCCTTACCAGCACAGCCAGGCCTAGACGGCAGCTAGCGTCCTGCTCCTACTGTACCTGGAGGCCAGCGGGCTTCTTTGGGACATCTGGGCAGGGCAGGCAAGAGCTGGGGCCCCGGGCGGACCCCACAGCAACCAGAGAAACACACTCTCCCTCCACTCTCGGGCAGAGTTCAGAGGAGGAACCAGACTGAATGCCAGAAGATTCATGTTTGGAGTCTGGTCTTGACTGCTCAAGAGCGGTGCGACCTTGGGCAAGTCCCTTAACTTAGTTTCTTCAACTGAAAACGTTAGAAAGGAATGCGGTTGAACTACAAGGGGTGCTTGGGTTCACTGTGTTCTCCCCAAAAAGATAAGCCCCCCCACATGAGCTTTTGGAGATGCGCTTTGGGGGCTTGGTTGTGCACAGGTCTAGCTTTCTGGCTGGGGAAGGGCTGGGGCAGTGGGATGAAGTTTCTTCCAGGAATCTCACTTCATGATCAGGGGCCTAAAGAAGAAAAAGAAAAGGACAAAAGGAACTTGCAGATTTTACTTCCAACATGCCAGCCTGTGTCAGGGCCTGCAATACGCCCTCCATGCCCGGGCACAGGTTCTCACTTGGCGTTCCGGTGGGGAGGCAAGCTGAGGTGTCCCCGGGGAGCGGGGGTGGGGCTGGGATCTGAAGTGGGGTGTGTGCAGTGCCCTCTTCTTCCCGGGTCGTGCTTGCAGCAGTAAGCAGCCTTCCAGCCGCTTTCTAGATTCTCCTCTTCCAGCGCAGCCCACACCCCACTCCAGATCAGCCTCAGAACACTGTTAGGATAAACCTCTCCCACGTCAATCCAAACACTTTCAGTTCCTTGCAAAATGAATTCCTGGCTAGCTCATCGGTGCAGGGCCTTTCTGCTCTATAGCCCACGATTGTCTTTCCAAGTCTTCCGATGAAGTTGGGAGCCCGCTGGCTCATTCTCTTATCCTTTGCCTTCACAAACACGGACACCCCGTGGCCAGCACCTCCCTGGGCTGCAGGAACACGTCTCATCTGGATGATGAGAATCAGAAAGTGCTGTGGTGAAAAGGGCTGCGTGGGGTGGCGCAGGGGCGGGTGTGGCAGTGCTGATGGAAGTTTCCCAGGGGAAGCAATGTTGGAGCAGAGTCTGCCTTGAAGAGAGCTTGGGGGATCCAGGAGGAGCACAAGCTGGGGGCTCTTGCTGATTGAATGGAATGGTCAGAGCCCTGGAAAGCCCTGGAGCATGGTGTCTGAGTGAGCAAAGCAAGACGTGAGTCCAAATGGTGGGGAGGCCCCCCCAGGGGTGGTCATCTTTCTGGAGAGCTCGGTGGGAGCCACTGAGCTTTCAAATAGATGGTAGCATGGGGCTGGGGTGGTGGAGGTTTCTAGGGCATAGACATCTTAGGGGACCCCAGCAGCAATCTAGGCAAAGCACAATGAGGGTCCCACTGACTGCAGCTATTAGGGAGGGGCGAGGATGGACCTGCAAGGCAAAAGGGATTTCCAGCCACTTTCTCTCTTGAGCTTTTCAGCCTGTCTCTCAATCTAAGTCACAGGAACCAGAAAGCGAAGAAACTAGAGATCACATGGTCTAGCTCCTCTTCCCTTGCACAGGTTGGGACACCGATCAAGGGCCGTGCCGTGCCCACTGTTAAGAAGAGAAATGGCTGCCGGGCCAGCGTGGGACCTGTAATAAAGCACTGGGCGGAGCTGGCGGTCACAGCTATGTCCTGCTCACTCTGCATCTGAGGGCTCCTCCCCTCCCGTCCCTGAAGAAGCGTGAGGCTGCACCCTATGAGGTGGCTGCGAGCCCATGTCAGGCCGGGGCCCTGGAGGCGGGGAGTTGGATAATGCTGAAGCCGCCCACCCTGGGTGCTGTGAGGGTACAAGCTTGGTTCCGCTGCTAAAGATGAGGCCAACACTATTGTAAAAGGAGACTTTAACAGAAAGTTCCCGTAGCCCTTCAGCTCTGTCTAGCATTAGGAAGAACAATAAATGAGTTTGAGCCTTCAAAACTACCGTCTAGAAATGCAAGCTAAGGCCTGTTAGAAACTTTCTGAAAAATAATCCAAGAGGACGTGAAGGCTCTGTAGCTACCTGTGGAGACAGGAGAAGGAGACTCGGTGTCCCGCCCCAGTCAGGGTTACCTTTGGAAAATACATTCTGAGAGCTAGGTGCGCAGTGGCAGCTGATGGCGCCTGGAATAGAGCTGCAGCATGAAAAAAAACAGCAAGCTGGTGTGTGGCTCGTGAGAATTTTAAATGCCTCAAGGCGTGAATGAACAGAACTTGCAGAGTCCCTGCAGAAGGGCTGTGTCCACCCTGTGGTTTAGTCTCTTGATTACCGTCATTACATCTCACAATGTGCCTTACTGGGGAGGAAATGAGGCCCCGGGCCTCGTAATTGTAATCGTTTCGGTGGGTGTCTGCCGTGGGCAGCCTCGACCTGCCTCTTCCCAGCCGAGCCTTGGGCAGGCCCGAGACTGCTTACCTAAGCTGTCCCCCGCCTTTTAGCCAGAGAGACCCGACCTTGGCCCGCCTGTCACCGAGAAGGGAAGCTTGTCCTGATCGCAGTGGTGCAGATACTCGAAGTTGATGTTGGAAAAAAGTAGACAAGAGGGCGAGTTACCGAGCCAGAGGCTCCGGTGTGTCATCAGCTGCCTCCTTGTGCCTTAGTCCCCGTATTTATAAAAGCAGAACCCCCCCCCCCCCAGCTTCCCCGTCATTTTATAATTGGATGAAAAAGCCCCGTGATCTGGTCGCGGAACTTGGTGTTTGGGAAGGTGAAGATGAGGACTCGGTGGGCAGGGCCAGGCAGCCGGCGAGCCTGGGGCTGTGCCCGTGGGTCCCGCAGTCGGGGATGGCCCGGCGGAGCAGAGGCCTGTCTGTCTGGTCGGGCTGGGTTTGTTCTCTTGGCAAGGGGAAGGGCATAACCCCCAAAATGTGTTCAACATTTTTGGTTTTTCTTTCTTTTAAAATGTGCTTTCTCCTCCATGGCTCTGCCGTTTTAGGGGGTAGCTTGTCACTACTTGTGGAGTATATCCTTTATGAGTCCTCCAGGCTTACTTCAGGCACTCGCTGTGTGGGGTTGGGGGTGGACTGGGTGGGGAGGGGCATCCCCATCTGGCAGCACCAGCCAGGGCCCAAAGAGAAACTGACGTGAGAGTGGGGCGCTATAATCATTGGCAAGGCGTGGTAGCTGACGGGTGCCACTAGGGACTGGTCAGACCGGAAGAGAGGGACAGGCAGCCTTGCCAGGCCTGAGCTCCCTGAGCCCCCAGGCTCAGCACATTCTTATCTATAACCCAAACTCTTCTCCACGGGTCCCAGGCATTGCTCTGCACAGACTCCTTAACTGCTGCCCTCGGCAATCTCTCCTCTGCCGGCACTGACAACGTCTTCTTTTTCCTCATATCTGGGCCCCTAATTATTTTGCTGAACAAGACATGTTTTCTCGGCTGTCTGGACGGTGCTCATTTAGTTCAGTCTAGTCTTCTATTCTTAAAAAAAAGTGAAAACCACCTCTTCCTGTCCCAACATGAATAATCATATCCAGAAGCGCTTACAAGACACCCTTTTCAATTGTCGACTTAACAATTCATCTCTAGAGTAACAGCCCCCCTCGGTGGAGCTGTGTCTCAATGCCAGCGCCTTCTTCCTGTTGAGTCGCCTGGAGGTGTCAATTCCCTCCAGCGGAAGGTCACCAGAACACCCCTAGTTGAGCAAACTTGGCTTCTTGGCTCATCCCACCCCGTGGGGGAACGTGGACAGGCTCAGTGAGGGGTGTTAGAAAAGGCTTCCCACAGAATTTGGATTTAAGAGATTTGGAGGGGGGGATGCAAGGAAGCTGGGCTTTGCTCTGGATTGGATGCTGGCGGGAAGAGGCGGGCATTCTGTGGTCGGTCTCTTCAGGGGGGACAAGGCTTGAGCTGTGTGGGTGTGACCAGGTGGGGAGGAGGTCTGCAAGGTGGCCTGAGTGACCGTGCTGTCACAGCTTGCCGGGGCCACCCTTCTCTTCCCCATCCTCCTTTCTGGCCAAGGGGAAGTCGGGCTACAAGCCCTCGTCCGCACATTCAGGACTGCGCCATGGCCAAAGCGGTGCTGATCGGGAGACGGCAGCGGCAGTGGGGCCAGTCTCCCCTGCCTTTGTGGCAGGGTGAGTGATCATCTGACGCAGCAAGAGCTGCCCAGTAGCTTCAAGGACTAAGCAGAAGACACTAGGTAGTCGTAACCAGAAACAAGACGTCTTACTGGTTCTTGTAACAGACCCTGCAGACTGGGGCTTGGATTAGCAAATCCAGGCAATGAAAATGTGTCCTAAATCCAACTGGCCTTTCCCCAGAAATCCAGGTGACTTTTTCTTTTAGCCTACTTGTACACACTGTTCTGCTTGCGCCCGCAGTGTTTACACAGGTGCGGTGAGAAGGTTTGAGGTAGCAGATACTCCTGGCCTCTCTATGAAGAAATCAGGCCTGTGTGGCCACCAGCAACAGCTCTGACTTAATACATTTTAATTGGTTGGCTTGGCTGTCAGAGCGGAAGTGCTGCAGCGTATGACATCTGCTAGGGTCGGAGGCGCTCCTGACCATCTATTCTGGCCGAGGGTGTCCCTGCCACGAGGGGGTGAGGGCTGAGTTGCCTTGCTGCTGGCGAGCAAACCCTCTGAGCCCTCTGGCCGTTCTCCCAGGGGTGCTGTGTGCGCCTCTTTTTAGAAGTTTCTGTGCATTCTTTTCAGGGACACAAAATCCATTGGAGGGGTGGTAATTTTAAAATTCATCCTGAAAAGAGGGACGAGTTAGTGTGTGGTGGGTGGGTCGAGCCAGGCCCGAGGGCCACAGGAGAGTGGCCCCAGAGAGCCGCTTCTCCCTGGGGAGCGAGCTGGGTTGCCTTCCCAGCTCCTCCGCCCCCGCCCCCGCAGTGGTGTTGGGAAGCTTTTCCTGAGTGCAGTTATTTTTTGAAAAGCAGGCGGGAGTTCTGAAGAAAACAAACTGACTTTTGTAGCAAGAATCTTCCTGACAGTTGTTTCCATTTCTGACTGGCTAAGTTTTTTTTGCTGACAGGGTTATATCGACCCAAACAGTAACATTCTTGACATGGGGTCAAGGGCCAATGCTTACAAAATTTAAATTTGGGATTAATTATCTGAGGGAAACTTATGTATTAGAAGGAATTTTAGGAGGAACTGTACCTCCTGAAGTATTTAAAGGAACAATTATTAAATGTTTGTCAGTAGTAGCTAAGGCCTGGGCACATTAGAGAGTTTTATTTTTTTCTTAAAACCTCATGGGGTCAAAACACCAGGGTGTAGATGGCGGCCATGTTGAGAAATCCCTTAGTGAACAGAGTGTCAAAGTACCATAATCGACAAGATTGATGGCAGAATGAAGGAAGGAAAAATGGCACTTGAAGAATCGAAATTCATCCTGTTTTGCCGTCTCAGGTGGGAGTTACCCACTTCAGCAGCCAGCAACTTGTCTGTTGTCTTAAGTGGAAGCTGTCCTTTTCTTAGTTCCGCTTTTTCTCAAGGTTTTTTATGAACCCTCAGTTTGAGGGCTTGCAGTGGAATGGACGTCCAGCAGCTGCATGATGTCTGTCTTTTAAGTGGGGGAACACAGACCCAGGGATCAATACCTTGGAGTTTACTGCCGCGTTAGCTGTTAACATTACTTAATAAAACCTTGCCAGACTCAAAGGCTGTTTTCATCGTGCCATTTCAGAACACCAAGACTCGAAGCCTGTAGGTTTTTAGGTTTCACAGAGGCTGCTGAAGTGGAATTGTGCATAGGTTGGGACCAGGTGCCCTGGACATGTGACCTGCCCCAGAGCCCAGGGCCCAGAGCCCAGGGCCGAGGCAGCACGAGCTGCAGCTGACCCTGGCCGATCCCTCCATTTTTGTCAGTCCCTCTCCCCAACATACATGCCGTTGAACCAAGTTGGATCCATCGACTCATCTCAAAGAGAACACACGTTGTGAGCGAGGATGGGCTCTTCGTGTGCTGTCTACACGTCCTCCCTGACAGGGCTGAAGCTCTGGGGGGCCAGAACCCATGGGTGATGGTCCCCACTGTGTTAGAGCTGCACCTGGTACCAAGGGGCTGGCTCAGCAGATGCCATTTAAATGATCAGCTGGGTAAGACCTTAAAGAGAGTCACGGGAGATTACAGTGGCCCCTCTTTCTCGAGAGGGCAAAGGCGCCAAAAGGAAGATGCAGACAGACTCGTCTGTGGAGAAGATGGTGATGATGCCCCAGAGACCAAGTCCCAAACCGGGACCGTCTTGCCCTTTGTTTTCCAAGAATGGAAAGTTGCCATTTTACTTTTGGAGTGGATTGGGGCTGTGGAAGGAGATTTGTGGAGTGGGGTGTCTTAAGGGAGAAGGGGAGGCCCTGAGAAGGAAGGGAACTCACAGAGACACTTTTTCTGAAGAACTGAAGTGACAGTTCCCACAAGAATAATTACGATTTCTCACCTGTTATGATTTCAATTACTCCTCCCTCCCTGGCCTTTCGTTGCTGCGTCTGCTCTTGCAAATTCTACAATTCTGGAAACATTTGTGGCACTTAAATGCCAGGCCTTAGATTTGGGCTATAAAGACGAGTTAGGCGTGATCCCCAAGGCTCACCCTTCAGTGATTTATGGGGTTGGGGGTGATGGCAGAGAAGTGGTAACCAATTAAATTACAATTGCTTCCTGTTACAACTGGACTCTCTGGGACTTCAGTTGATTTTTGGTTTCTTCTTTGGTTCTATGCAAATCCATAGAGAAAGAGGCATCTTTTTACTCCTTGGAAACCAAGTCTCCTGGTGGCTCCCTGTGGCCATTTGGGGGGAGAGGAGGCCCTAGTGTACAGGAGGGGTGGCCTTAAGCCAGCAATTTCTAGTGACCCAGCCCAAGTGGGGAACAGAGTAGAGACATGGTGGAACTAAAGTAGGTTAATGGGAGCTGAGGCAGAGTGAAGGGGGCCATGGTCAGAACTGGGGCTGGGAATGAAAAGTGGGACCCCAAGACTGTTATGGCAGCTAGTGGGAGGGGCCTTGCCCAACAGCTCTGGGTGTCCTGACCCTGTTCCCACCCTCCCACCCCTCTGAGATCTGGAGAAGTGAGCGCTCTGGGCACACTCCCTTGAGCACATTCCTGTCTCCACGCCCAGGAAGGACCCTCTTGAGACCTGAGGGCTTCATCCTGGAATCCCAGGGCAGCAGACTCTCTCCTTCCTGACTTCTTTCTCTCCAAATCCATCTTCATTAGTAACTATAAACGTCAGAGTTGGAGCCGTTAGAAGGCTGTTCCTAGATAAATAATGCTTTTCATATTTAATTTACGAGAAGTTCTGCAGCCTCTTTGGGGTGTGCTGGGTTAATTAAGAGCTGAATTAGATGGAACTGCATCTCCCTAAGGAGACTCAATTAAACTCTTTCTTGCCAAAGGGAAAAAAAAAAAAAGAAAAAGGAAGGAAAAGGAAAAAAATGAAGGGACGTTGGCAGGAGAGAGGGAGGGGGTCCGCTGGAGGGCACCTTCCTTTCAGCATGACCTGAAGCTGGTGCTGGTGGGAGGGGAGCTCGGGGTGCTTTTTGTTCAGTCTTTCCTTCTTTCACAATTTGGAGCTCCCTCCAGGCCCCAAGGCAGGCAGTCCATCCAGGCATGAGGGGAGTGCAAGGTACTGACCATAGTGAGCCAGGCCAGATTTCCTGGCTGGCATGGGAGTAATGCCCAGTGGCCAGGAAACGAGACTGGAGTGGAGCCAGTCGTCTGTGGGGTGCTGTCAGTGTTACGGCAACTTTCCAGAGAAATCAGGCGGCACTCAGAGGTGGAGCGAGAGAGAGATTTTAATTGTCACACCGGTGGGTCCAGTGGGATAGCTCCCAAAAGTCTGAGCCCCGAGCAACAGGTGTGATAAGGTTTTATACAGTTTGTATGAAGAAGCCTGTCAACCCGTCTATCATAGATGTTATTGTTTGGGAAGGGGGTATTAATACCTTAACAATAACATAGATGTTATTGTTTGGGAAGGTAGCCGTAGCTACTACTGTGGACAAGCAGCACAGCACAGGAACTTTCCCAGCAACTTTCCACCCCAGCAAGCAGCAGAATCGAAGCAGCAGACTTAGCAACTCCCTGCTTCATTAGGAGTTGGATATGGTGCTGGAGAGGCTGGTCCCCAGACCTGGGCTGGGACCGTGGAGCTGCGATCCCAATCCCCATACCCATGCCCAGGCCTTCTAGCCCCAAACTCAGTCCCCTTTGCCAGGGCGAAGCAGATGAGTGTCACGTGCGTCCTGAGCGTGCCATGGGAGGGGATGAAACCCCAAAGAGCTCTGCCCTCCACGGGGATGGCTGGGACTCCACTGCCGCCTTCTGGGGAGCTGTGATGGCCAGGGAGGGTATAGCTGCCCCCTTGTCCCATGCTCACTTTAGGGGATCAGACTACAGGGCCCAGAGAGCTTAGCCCACCCCTCTCATTTAAGGAAAGCAATACGACCGAAGTCCTAGTGTGAGTTAGTGCGGAGGTGGGCTCAGAATCGCGGACGACTCAGACGTCTGCGCACACACACCCCTTTCATGGGCGCACGGGCCGGCAGGAGGCTGTTACATACTTCCAATCCGACAGCCCGAAGGCCTGTGGGGACAGCGGTCCCCCCGTCACAAGCAGACCCTCCCAGCCTCCTGTTCACACCCTCCTGTTCCAACAAGAGCCTCCCCGCACGACCGGAAGCCCGGTCACAGAATGCGTTGTCACAGCGTCTGCACACTTTCAGAGTAATAGACACTGTCAGCGTCCCTCTGTCCCCAGACACCGTCGCCAAGTGCCAGAAGGTCACAAACTGGCTCCTGACCTCATTGTCACGTGCTCACTCTCCTTGTGCAAAACGCGGGCTGGGGGGGGCCATCTCTGCGGAACCTGTGAGTACACGTGCGTGCCCCCGCACACAGGGCACGGGGTGCCCCTCACACGGGCTACAGCCCAGACGGCTGCTCTGTCATGCAGAGATGGAGCGCAGCACCTCTGGCTCCTGAGCTGTTAATGGTAGACTTTGTAGCAAGTGGAAAATGAACCTCTGGTGAAGAACAGGAAAAGCTGCCCAAGTGGGACCAGAAGGGAGCCCTCCATGCCAGCCTGCGAGGGCTCCCCGAGGTCCCTCTACCCCAGAGGCCCCAAGAGGACACCGTTGCTTCCTCATCCATCAAAGTGCACTTTGTGATGCCTTGTACACTGTCTTCCTCGAAGGTGACCTGCAGCAAGCCAGGCTGACATGTGACCTCTATCCTGGTCAAATCTCCACTCTGTATGGGTGAACACATGAGGTGGGGCGCTTGGAGACGGTGGAGGGGCTTCTCTGACTCTTTGCATTGGCCTGGTTCCTGATTTGCAGCTTCCCCTCCAGTTTCAAGGTCAAGTTCATATTTGGGGCAAATTGGGCTTCTCTGGCTGGCCCCTCCACCCCCATACGTCTCCTTGGACACAGTTTTGTCCTTCCTTTGGTACCTTACAGGTACCCATCTGGACATCTCCTCTGGGAAGATGGTCTCCCCAGAGCAGTGTTGGGGCCTGACTTTTGGCTTGAGAGATGAGAGGGTCCGTGTTCCCCATTCCTTCACGTACAGGGGAGCAGGGGTACCATGTCGTGTGTGAGGGGCGGGCTGGATCCAGACCCAGGGTTCCTGGCTTCCAGAAGCTTATCTCTGCCCTGCCACGCTTCACTGCCCACGGTGCTTTCTCCTTTTTGCTTTTCTCCATTGCTGGTCCTGTTTTGCATTGGTGTATCTTGCTTTATACAACAGAGAAGTTCTTTCAAGCGTTGTAAAGAGAGTTTTTGTACATCAAATCACGTTGTGAGGCTCATCCCCTCTCCTGGGGGACTTGGCCCTTGTGTTTGCGAGTTGAAAGGGGCTTTCCGTATTTCCTCTGATCCCGCAAGAGCCTGTGACGCAGGGGGAGAGAGTAGCAGAGCTGCTGCTCCGGCCTCTTGTCTGTGGCGGGATGTCTCGTCACTGAATTCCTTGTTAGATGAAATACTCAACTTGGAAATTGGATTGCTTAGGTCTAGTTCTGTTTTTTCCCAAAGCATGCTCCATAGAACATTGGTCCTGAGAAATCTGCTGGGATAACAGAGTTCCTTGCTCAGAAAAGTTTGGGAAATCCATGACCTTTTGGAGCCTCATCATATATTTGACCACACTAAAGGCCTAGGAAGCCTTGCTTTTATAAACCCTGGTGACCGCTGCTTTCTGAAACTTATTCAGGCCTGTGAATCCTTTATTTCTGGAAATACCTGATCTGTGGCTTGCATGATGGCAAACATTGGCCTGGTTTATTTTCTGTGTTAATCTGGATTTTTTGCCTCTCAGGCTGTCAATCCCCAGCCTCCTCCTCCGTCAATCCCTTTCTCCCTTGGACTTCCCCTGTTCCCCCAAGCCCTTCAGGGGAGGCTCATGATGGGTCCTAGCAGACTAGGTGGGACGGGCTGCAGGTGGCGGTGAGACCCAGCCATCCGGAGGTCAGAGGAGGAAGCGGGGCCTGTATGCATGTGGAGGGGAGGCCCTGGTGACGCCCCCTCGCCCCGAGTGTGTGTGTGTGGGGGGCCCCTGGTCTTGGACCTGGCTGTACCATCTCCCACCCCCACTCTGTGGCCTTGCCCTTTTGTGCCCCTGGGGTGCCTTCCCATGTCGCCATTGGCCATCATTCTCTCTGGAGCATCATTGTCTCCCTGACACATCTTAGAGGCTCCTCCTCTCCTTGTCTCCATGGCTCAAACACAGCTTGAATTTCTTCCTTTCACCTCTTGCCGGGACCCTGGGCTGAGGTGCTGTGAGACTCCTGGTTCCTGTCTCCTCCTCGCCTTTTGATTACAGTCTGTTCCCTCACCTGCAAGGTGACTGACCATCTCTCATGTCCTGTTCTTTGAGGTGCAGTTCAGGTCAGAATGGGGTCTCCCCAGGCACCTGTTGAATGGTGGCGGTGGGGGGCGGCACTCACTTCGTGCCCTTTTCACACTGTGGCCCTCCGTTGTGATTCTAGTACCTAGGGCTCCGTCAGCCCTGGGGGAGGAGGGCAGGTTGGGTCTTCCATCTTTCTTCACATGCTTCTTCCAGTGCGGAGAAAGGCCGAGCAGCCTTCTGTTACTCCCCTGTGGGCTCGCCAGCACTTAGTCACCCAGGTACCCAGGCTTCTTTAGGGTGATGGCTGTCCAGTCCTTCCCTGGTGCCCACACTTGGCTTTTTGGGATGCGAGGGCGGGACCCCACTGTCTCCGGATGACTTGGGAAGCTAGCCCTCCGCGTCTGCCCAGCGCAAGCCCCGGGCCCTCAGCTCCGTCACTGCACGGCGTGTACGAGGGCAGCGGCGTCGTGGAAACAAAGTCAGACAGTTCCTCTTGGAGACGTCACTTTTTTTTTTCCCTCTGTGAACCTCCTTTTATTAATCCCCAAAATTAGGGTGCCCAGTGCCTTCCTCACAGGGATTATTAAGGATGAAAAGCAGTGAGAGATACAAAAGGACACTCCAGGCTTTAATAAAATAAAGGCAGCATATCAGTCCCCCCTTCCCTTTTGAGGAGTCCACCCTATAGCATTTCCCTGCAAATGAAGTGGGTGCTCAGCCACCATGGGTGCGGGGTGAGGATAAAAATGAACTTTCTTTACAAAAGCTCCTTCCACTTGACATCATGCTCTAAAACCCTAATCTCAGCCACAGCCACTACCTGAATCAGTCTTGGGCTTCTGTGTATTCTTTGCCTAAAAGCAGAGCCAGAGTCACGCCCAGTTTCTGCCCAGCTGGAGCACGGAATGATTAAGGGGCGGGCTTGTGAGCCCTGCCCTGGGTGCTCCCTCAGGTACCAAATGAGTGAAAATCCACCTGGAGAACCCCGTGCCTGGACAGGGGCCCCCTCTTTGTCACCCCTGGACCTCCTGGAGCCACAGCTGTGACTCACCTCGGGAAGCAGCCTGTGGCCCTGTGGGGTGCAATGGGGTTTTCTACTGGATTTTGCTCCAGCCTCATCCTCACAGCTTGTTCTTGGGGAGCTTGCTTGCAGGAGTCTTGCTATCCCTCCCTGCCTCGCCCAGCTGGATTCTGTTTTTGGGTGAAGGGTGTGGTCTCAAGGCAGCAGAGGGCATCTTGGTACCCCCTCTGCGGCCAGTCCAGAAGCCGGAGTGGAACCAACCCCAGGGTGGGGTGGGAGGCCTTGGGGTGGCAGTGCAGGGAGGGAGGGAACCATGGCTTTAGCTGGAGCCTGGGGGTGCGGGCAGAACACGGATGTTGGTGATAATCAGGCTTGTTTGTAGTCCTGGGGGCAGGGCCCCATCCCTGCCATGGGAGGGTCTCTCCCCATGGGGTCTCAGGCTGGGATTCTCTATGCACTGAAGGGGGGGTGGGAGGGCGTGCAGCTACAGGCCAGAGCGTGAGTACCCAGTGCTGGGCTGACGGGGGGCCAGTCAGAAGAACTCACTCACTCATTGGTCCCATCGCATTTTGAAGTCACTTCTGCAATTCAGTTGCCTACTCAGTGGCTTCCTATGATAAGCCCAGGCTGGGCTAAGCTCCCGGTGGTTTATAGAGGTAAACGAGCCAGATCCTGACCTCAAGATGCTCCCGATCTAGTGGGGGAGGCGGATGCACGGAAATTGGAAGGAATAATATGGTGATGGATGATGGTGTGAAAAACTCTGTGAATTCCACTTTCATGCAAGAGAGCCCAGCGAGAGGCTTTGGTATAGATGCGACTGAGGCGAGACACCAAAGGTGAGTAGCTGCTTTCCGGACAGAAGGTGGCAAGGTGGGAAGCATGGGCCACAGCTGCCTCCCTTGTAAAGTGGGAAGGTGTCAGGTTAGACTTTGGTGCCTGAGGTGACACGAGGCAGGGTTCCCGGGGCCAGAGGCGGTGGGAGAGAGCAGAGAGCAGCGTGGACTCAGCACTGGTGAGGGGCAGCTCTTCGGGCTGTGTCAGGGTTAGCCCCGGTCAGAGCGGGCCAGTATCACCACTGAAAGCCAGAGCGCTCAAGCCAAAGTTTGAAAAAAGGTAGGTGGAAGGTGAAGGCCTGTGGTAATTCTGCTTCCTGGGCTCTTGGCATGTTAAATGGGACTTCGTCTGGGCTAGGCCTTCTGGGGGGATTGTCAGCCCATCAACAGCCTCTGAGGTCACGGTGTTGTCCCAGAGTGGGGGTCAGCAGGTCCCGCCTTCTGGAGCTCCCCCTGCAGTGTGTGGAAAGGGGCCAGAAGCTGGTTGAGGGCGTGGAGAGAGCTGGGATTGTTTGAGACGCTCTGGGAAGGGTCTTCACTTTGGACTTCGTCCCTCAGTAGGCTCCTAGTTCTCTGGCTCCATGCAGAGGGTGCTGACAATTCTCTCTGCATCACCTTAACATTTCCCCCACTTAGAGGGCTCGTTTATTCCCCCTCCCCAGAAGCAAGAGCCTCTGGGTGGTGCTGTGGGCTGCTTTGTGTGTCTTCTTCTCCTCCAACCTGCTCTCTCACTGTTATCCCCTCCCCCACACACGCCCTCTGCTTTGAATGGTCTCCCCATTTCTTTCCAGTCTCCTCACACACACCCCCGTCGGAGTCCTCCTCTGAGGAAGCTGGTTCTGGTCCTTCTCTGCTCCTCCCTCCTTCTCCTCTATCTCTGGCGCCAGAGGCTTTGCGCATTTCCAGGTGTGGCCCACACCAGAGACCCAGATTGTTGTTGTTTTTTTTCAGGTTAAGCAGATATGTCACTGGTGGTAGAATCTGTAATTGGGGAGAGGGAAATCAGGTGACAGCTGGACACTTCTCAGGTAGTCTTAAAGCCATAATATAAAAAAGTTGGTATTTATTGAGCGTCTCCTATGTGCTTGTTACTCTCTTAAGAGTTTTGCTTTGTACATTCATTTCCCTCCCTCCTCTCCACAACCCAGTGAGGGACACACCATTACTGCCCCCATTTAAATGCCAAGACCCAGCTATTTCACCTTCCTTGTCGGGAGGTTTTCCTCCCCACTCTCAGAAGGCCCACTCAGGCAGCCCCTCTGCCTCCAGCCAGGATCGAGGAGGAGGACTCTCGACTGGGCTCGGGGTTCTTGGGTAAATGTGGCTCCTTCAGCAGGCCTTTGGGGTTCTGTTCTTGGTGACAGAAGGTTGTTCTGTGGCCTACCTGAAACCCTCCTGCCCCAGCACAGCCCTCTCGCAGGACTGTCAGGAAGCTCCAGGCCTGGGCGGGCGCTGGCTGGAGGGGCACAGCACTTTCTCTGTTCCCACAGGTTAACTTGACTTAGGCGCCCACCTGCTTGGGGGGGTGGAAACAGGCACCTACATTCCAGAACCCCTTCCTAGGGACCCCATTTCAACATTCTTCCTTCGGGTCCAAGGACCCTGATGTTCTCCCTCTGTTCCCAAAACTAGATGCCAGGCTTGGGGCCCTCCAGTTCCTCCGCATCCCCCCCACCCCCATAGGCCCTTCTGCTCTGCCCTGGGAGGGATTCGGGGAGTCCTGGGGAACTTAGGACCCTGTTGTGTGTCTTTGCTGTCTCCATAGCCTGGCCCAGGCCCCTGCAGGCTGCAGTTGGCAGTTGTGCCCTTTAAAAAGATGTCTTTCTTTTAGAGGGTGAAGAGCTAATCACGAATGTGAAGAGACCCTTCTAGGACAGATGTATTCTGGGCCTGCTCAGAAAACAGTTGAACGATAGTGGCTGAACCGCTTTGGAGAGGGGTAGAGGTAACTCAGTTCCAGGGAGGTTCTTCTGGAATGCCCAGAAAACCTGATGGGGTGGTTGTAATAAATCTGGGTGTCCCCCCATCTGTGAGAGTCCTAATTCTTTCCTCAGGCTCTGGGGGTGGGGAGAAGGATGCTTAGGTCCAGCAAGATGTTCTTAGAGGTTAGGGGCTCAGAAGTGACCCTCAGGGCAGGGCTATATCAGGGGACTTGGTGTTCACAGGAGACCCCCTTTTCCTGGCAAAATGAACTCTTTATATTCTAGGGCAGTTGGCTCCCCCATTACTCCAGCACTTATCACTGGGGGCCCTGGTCCCTTACTTTCTGGCTTCTCTCTGTTCCACCCAAAACACATTGGAATGTAAGTTCCCATATTTATTTGCCTCCTACCCTGGTAGAAGGCCTGGACATGGAGGTGACCCTTAATGTTGCCCCATGAAAGCAATGGGCTCTGCCCCCTCCAGGGACTTGGTCCTGGAGAGAGGGAGGTGGGTGCTGATCCCTCCCTCCCCCGCCCCCATCAGGATGCAGCAGGCTACAAACAGCCCAGGCTTGGGCATCTTGTGATCCTTCCAGAGGACAAAACGGACTCAGAGGTTCAGGCATTTACCCAAAGTACTTCGACTCCAGGCCACCTGGGCTCAGGTCTGCCCAGCCCAGGGGTCTCAAACCCTGTGCACGGGGGCTGGGTGTACTGGCCCAGCCTGCCCCAAGTGTGAAGCTGAGAGAGTTTGCTCAGTGAAGGACAGCAAGGAAGGTGACGCTGAGCTGACACTGTCCTGCCAGAGCTCCCAGCCTCCTTCATCTTGTTTTCCTGCCTCATAACTCTGGGACACCCGGAGATCTTCCCTGGGCATTGGGGACCTTCCTACTTCTCAGCACTGAGACTGGGTCACCAGGTTTCCAAGTCCCTCGACATCCAGGGGCTCCCCCTTTCTTGCCAAAATGCTCATTTTCCCGACAACCCTCCTGTGGAGAGCTGTGAGCCCAAAGGGGTCTGAAGTTCACAGGGACAGGCCCTCTGTCACCCCCTTCTGGGTCATTCCCCTCTGCGAGGCACTTGTGCGCCCAGCTCTGCTTAGTGCTGCTGCTCAGTGGTGAGTGGCTCCACCGGAGCTGCCTGCTCTACTCCGCTGTCCAGCAGCTCGTCTCCCCTCAATGATTCTGACAGGGAGGTGTCATTTTCATTTCACAGATGAGGAAACTGAGGCACAAAGAGATGAGGTTACTTGCCTGAGGTCCTATGGCTGGGAAATGGCAGAGCTGGGATTTGAACCCAGGACACAAACAAGCTGGCACTCTTTGAGAAGCACGTGCTTAGCTGCTAAAGTCTTGCACCCACCAGGGAGGGCTGCCTCTGGATCCCAGACTGGACAGGTGGCTTTCTGGGCCCTGCCTGCCTGGGTTTGCTTGGAGACACCATGAAAGGGAGCGAGTGAGGCAGTGAGTGGAGCAAGGGGCTCTGGGCTGGTTGGGGGCCTGGGAGCTGCCCTCAGCTGGAGGAGCTGGGTGAGGCGGCCCTTCAGCACCCCCTGCCCTCAGGGCCTGGCAGGGGCTGGGCTCTGTGAGAGCCGCAGTTCCCCCAGGCTCCTGCCCAGCCTCCTGCCCCTCAGGCCACAGTGGGTTCTGCACTGTCCTTGGTGGAGCCCAGCCATGGACTTTTCCCAGCTGGGCAGCCACAGCCAGATGCCGTCTGGCTGGGCTTGAGGAGAGACAGGCTGGAGATGTGGGAAGAGTGGGGAGGGGCGGTTTGCCTTTGGAATTAAGTGCATGGAAGCAATGGACATACTGACTTGAAAATAAACAACTCAGGCACTTTTCTGTTGTTTGCTTTACTTTCACTCTTTGAATAAGTAATATACCCCCAGGGGCTACGGGAAGCCTCATGGAAGGTTGTCTTCCAGCCACGGTCCCCAGCAGCGCGGCCTCGTCTGCGTGTGCTGAGAACATCTCCACACACAGGCAAGTGGTGTAGGCAGGGTTTAAAAACCTGTGCATACTATCCAGAAAGTGGTTTGCACATTTCCCTTTTACACTGACACTGACCACGGCACTCTCTGAGCAGACAGATTCCCGACCCCTCAGTACGGCTGCGTACTCTGCCACTCTTATTTGGCACGAAAGGACGATCGCTATACGTCGAGTCTCCAGAATTCCTCCTCCTAGGCAAGGCCTGGGGACAGCCCTGGCTTCGATCTCCTGACCTCACCACCTTCGACGCTCACTGTGCTGTGCCTGCTCAGCGGCTTCCAGCAGGGAATGCACCAGAAGGGTGTCCCCCCTCCTCAGCACCAGACGGGTCTGGGGAAGGGGTTGCCTTGGGGCCAGTATGGGCTGAGCCCCCATGAATAAGAGATGTCAGAAGAAGGCAGGTGACGGGGGCTGGGAAAGCTGGGTGGTGGGGGCAAGGGCCCCTCAGACAAGGAAGATCCCAAGCTTCTTGGGGTCTTGGGTTCTTCTTGCCTCAGAAGACCAGAGGAGTTCCCAGTGGCTGCAGGCAGCCCGTACCCTTGGGGTCTCCTACCGTCTCCTGGGCCCAGACACTTTCCCTCTTTTCCTATCCCTGCCACTTTGGGTACCTGCCCCACAGAGCCTGGGGGCAGGGAAGAGTCTCTTGGGGCTCTACCTGCACCCTTCAGGTGAGAGCTGGGCGGTGCTCTGAACTGTTGGGCCCAGGGGCTGAGGCCCTTGGGCGGCAGCGGGGGCGGGAGCGCAGCTCTGCCAGGAGCCTGTCTCTGGGTTGGCCTCCCTGCCGTGGAAACAACCTGGCAGAGGTCTGGGAAATGCCCAGGGTGGGCGTCTTAATTGCAGCCCACGATCTTGTTTTGCTGTCCACCCCCAAGCCCACTAACTCCCCAGCCTGGGGGGCCTATGAAACACTTACTGTGCCCCATTTTTAGATCAGGCACAGGACCCGTGGCAGTGTTAGGCCTGTTTGCCTTTGGTCAGTCTGTCTGTCGCTGCCTGGCTCTGTGACAGGCTGTTTTAGGGTCTAGTCTGGGTGGGGAGAAGGCTTCTCCTGGTGAACACGGGTTCTGTGGCCTCATCTCTGCCCCCACCACAGGCAGGCTCTGGGCGGCCCTGGGGAAGAGTTCGGCCCCAAGAGCACTTACTAATAATGCTCCTCAGCCTGGGCCTTTCTGCTGAGGCCTGCAATGGACAGGAGAGCTGGCCACAGAAGCTCGGCTGCTAGGCTGGACCTTTTTCTCTGAGGGCAGCAGGAGCAGGCGCCTTCCCCAGAAGGAAGTGGACATCTGGCCTTCCCTGACCTCGCCTTCCTCCTAGAGGGAGATACTTTGGGGGATTTGGAGGAGACTTGCCTTGGCGAGATCTGAGCTGCACCACGTGAGGCCAGAGGAAGGAAGATGGAGGCTGGAGGGTGGGATGGGGCCAGCTTGCATCTGCTGAGGCCAACACAGACCACTCCTGCCTCACGCCTACCAGAGGGGCCAGGAGTGGTCCGGCTTAGTGACTTACTAGAAGCAAATCACTTAGTTTCTGTTATGTCCCACCCAGCAAGGTTGCTGGCATCCTCTGACTTACCAGGGGCACTTTGTTCTATAACTGGAGACTGTCTCTTGGGAGAAGAGAAGGAGTAAGGAGGGGACAGCAGCCTCCCCCCTGCCCCCCAGCCTGTGCTTGAAGCCAGGATTTTAGAGGCTGCCGCCATCAGCAGGGCGAGCTCTTACAGAGGGGCTGAGAAGCCTGGCATCAGCTGTTCTACTTTCCGGTCCTGCGGACACAGGGCCCCCGCCCTGAGGAGGATGCCACGCTCCCTGCCTCTGAGCCCAAGGTGTGGGGCTGTGGGAGTCTTGGGAGGCGCCCCTTAGCTTTCTCAAGTGGGCCTGAATCAGGGAGGTGTGGGGGTGGGGCGAGATTTGGGGCACTCCTTCAAGTAGCCTTCTGGCCTTTGGCAAGGTCTGGAGCAGAAACAGACCCTTGACAGATGGTCTGCGGACAGGCTGGCCTGGGGGCGTCGCAACGTCCCGAGGGATTCACAGACCCCTCGTAAGTGGGGCGGGGAAGGGTGGCTTTTCAAGGGGCTGAAGCAGAGGATCTGACAGGAAAGGACAAGGACAGGAGATTGGGGGGTTTGGCCCAAATTATCCTGGGTTTCCTAAATCCAGGAGCTGGCAAGACCTGGTGACCCCAGGGATTAGTGACCCAGGGGATGTTATGAGGAAGAAATGGGGCCAGCCCAGTGTCTGGCTGAAGCAAGGTCCCTCAAATACTTGAGTTTTTCATCCACAAAGAAGTTCAGGTCCCCCGATTCATCCAGAAGGCAGGTCATCAAAATAAGAATTCAGAACAAAGCAGAATTGGGAGAAAAGAGGTACAGAAGAGACCTTGTCCTTCCAAAGCTGGAGACCCTGCTGAAGGCTCAACGCACATCCTGTGTGACCTTGGGCTAGTCACTTAACCTCTCTGGCCACAGTTTGCTCACCTCAGGGCTCCTTGAACGCTCTTCATGAATGGGTTTCTGCAATAGCACCCCTTTCACATCCTTTGTGGGGAAACTGAAGCTCTAGAGAAAGGCTCTGCTGGGCTTGGCAGCCTTTGCTCAGACTCTTCTGGTTGGAACTCTCTCCGCAGGTGCGGCAGGCTCTCCGGCCTGGAGCCTGGGAAGAGACGGGAGCGTCCTCTGCGCCTGTCGCCGGTCAGCGTCTCCCGTGAGACGGGGGAAATTGAGGATCGCAGCGGTTGATCTTAAATCAAAGCCTGGGCCATCAATCTCTTAGAAGAGACTGAAATAACAAGGTGGGTGGCACAGACCGCCACCGCACGGACACGCAGGCGATATTAAAACCCTGAAATCTTGAGTCCCCAAATCCCTTAACAAATTTCCAAATACCCTAGGGATGTGCACGCTGAGGGAAGTGGGATATGTTATTTGAGAGTTCCCCAGGAGGATCTGGGGCTCTAAGTCAGAAAAGCTCTCTGTGTAGGGGCTTACAAGCCCCCTGCCAGTGTCCTTGATAGTCCACTTGACTTTCAGCCTCTTCCCACAGGCAACCCCACTGGAGCCAGAATGAGGCATAGCTTTATGGTTAGCTGACAGCAAGACTGCCCACTCAATCCCTCCTTACTCACCACCTTGGCAAGCCCTGGCAAACTGCTGAAATGCCTTGCCCCTCAGTTTCCTTATCTATAAAATGGGAATGATAACACTTCCTTCACAAGGTTGTTTTCAGGCTGAAGCAAAATCATCCACACAAATAGCACAGTGCCTGGCCCATGGGAAGAGCTTAAACATTAGCCATTAATATTAATCTTCCTATTATCCCACAAAGAAACTCCGACTACTGCTTCTTCTCACCAGCTCTTCTGCTCTTTTGCCTTTTTATACCCTATCCATGCTCAAGCTTCAGTTTAACTGCCTCCTCCTCCTCCAGGAAGCCCTCCTGAATGTCCCTCCTAGACTCCATTTTCCTCTGACTTTCCAGGCTTCAAATTTTGTGCTCGATCACATTGGTGGTAGTTGCTCTTTACTGCTTTGTTGTGTGGGTTCCACATTCCTTGAGCAAAGCCCTTTTCTTTCCCCTACAGCATTTGCCACAGTGCGTTGTCCACAGTAGGGACTCAGGAATTACCCTTGCTTGTCAAATGGGAGATTCCAGGAAACTGGAAAAGGAATCCTGGTGTTTCTGAGTCCAGGTCTTTTGTCTATTTTTAGAGTTTAAATGCTGTTTTTTTTTTTTAAATTTCAAATTCCATGCTATCTTTATGTTACAGCCACACCAATCTTTTCGTGTCAGCCAGATGTACATTTCCCTCTTCTCCACCCGAAATACACTAGAATTTGAAAAATGAGGCGCTGTATCTGAGAGTGCAAGATAGAGAAGACGCTCTGGAGACCTGACTATTCTTGTCAGCCGGGAACTTGGGGTGGGATTAGCTCTAGGGGAAAGAGAAGTTCTGATGGCTCAGCTCTGGGCTTCCAGATGCTGGTTTTCTATGGAGGGACAAATGGGATTTTGAAACATGAAGACCTTGCTTCTGGAAGGTCAGCACTCATGTTAGGCATCCCAGAACACTGCCACTCCTTGGGGGGCAGGCAGGGAAACAAATCTGGTCACTTTGAAGTCAGGTCTGAGGGCTGGCATGTCCGCCCAGTCTGAGGGAGGTGGCGGTCCGCAGGTTTGAGGCCAGAGCCATCTCTGGTCACTTCAGGTCGATGGGGCTCCACTGCTGGGCTTGGGGTGGGGAGGGGAGGGAGTTTATAATTATGAATTATGACCAAGATGAATGTTTGAGCTGAGTCCCCACAGTGGCCGTGTTCTCCCCTGGGTGAGCAAGTGAATGTTCATTCCTGGCTACCCGGGACACCGAGCCACCGATAACAGTAAACATTTAATAACTGCACAGTGCTATCGTGTGCCAGGTGCCGTGGTGAGTGCTTTATAAGTGTTTTACCAGCTGGGGTTTTACGGCAGACCCCGGAGATTAGGACTGGCATTTCCATCTCCCGGATGAGCAAACTGAGGCACAAAGAGGCTGCAACCCTCACCTAAAGTCACATGGCAAGTAGTGACTGTCTCTGGCCTGGGAGCGCCTGTGCCCACCACTCTACCAGGGTCACAGGCCCACCACTCTGCCCAGGGTTCCCCAGGGCAGAGGACTTTCAAGTCCCACCCCCTGTCCAGCAGTGAAGGAGAGGCTGTAAGAAAATCAGAGGTTCAGAGCTGGGTAGAGAAGGAGGCTGACGGTCTCCCCCCACTTGAAAAGATCATCTGTGGGGATGAGCTGTCAAGAGTAACCGGGGATCAGCCCACCCAATCTTCAGATGCGGAAACAGACCATGATACCTCCCTACCCCCCACCCCCCACCTCCATGGGCTTCTCTGCCATCCTCTCCAGCCGGGGGCCGCGACAACATGGTATTTTCTGTCTGTTTACCCTGCTTCCCTTCGACTCCACTCTGAGAGGCCAGGGGTCCATTTGTCTTGTCACCGACGAGTCCCTGATGCCCACGAGGGCCTGGCCTGTGGGAGATGCTCAGTCAATATTTGTGCAGAGAATGAAGGACGGTGGTGCTTAGCCTGCCCGCTCTACCTGCGGGCCCCCTTGCCTGAGCGCAGTGCTGGCCAGCGACAGCCGGGTAGGAAGGGAAGGGGCAGGTGAGTGGTCTGGTTTACCAGCAAATGGTGAGTTTACCAGGAAATCCGCTCTGATGTCCACCCAGGTCACCCCCGACCCCTGCCCCAGAGGTACAACTGGAGCAGGGGCAAGTGACAAGTTTCCACACCTGGGAAAAGGGGAGACTGGGTTAGGGGTGTGTGTTGGGGTGTGGATACCAAAGGGCTGTTGGTTCCCTTCCTGGCAGATGACAGACAGGCCCTGGGCCATCAGGGCTCCCGCCCACTTCTGTTGTGTGGGTGTGGGGTGTTCAGGCACAAGACTGGCGGTGCAGCGAGCAGCGCCCTCCGTTGTGGGGTGCCATGCGAAGGAGGATATGTGAAGAGCTGCCAGGGCAGAGGCTCCTTCGACTACCAGCTTCCCCCAAACCCAAACCAGGATGTGGGTGTGGCTGCCCCAGGGGCTGGGTGGGGGCTGGCGCGGGGGCGGCCTGCGGAGGTGTGTGGAGAGCGCCACGGGCTGGGGCAGTGCGGCGGGCGGGAGCCGGCTGGGCGGCACAGGGGGCGGGAGGGCGCGCGCCAGAGGGGTGGGGAAGAGAAGGGGGCGGGCGGCAGCTGAGGGGCGGGCGGCTTTTGGGGGGTGGAGCCCGGGCCGCAGCGCCCGCCGCTCGCTCGGCGTTGTAGCCGCTGCTGCCGCCACTGCTCTGGTCTCGGACGCGAGGCGGGCGGCGCTCGGTGAGGCTCCGGCGCCTGCGACTGCTGTTTTTCCCCCGCGCCCGGGGCTGCAGCGCTCTGGATCCTGGTCCTGGCCCGGCGCCCCTCCGGCCCTCTTGCCACCGTCCCAGGTCCCGCGCCCTGCCCCGAGAACCCTCTTGGCTGGCCGAGCAGCCCTGAGCTTGCGCCCCTGGGCGGTGAAGAGGGGCCGTGAGGGGCGCGCGGAGGCGGAGGAAGAGGAGGGAGGAGGGAGGCCGAGGAGGAGGGCGCGGGAGGCGGAGGATGCCGCCGCCACTGCTGCTGCCGCTCGCCGGCCCCGGGCGAGCCTGACTCCAGACGCGAGGATGGAGCCGGTGCTGGGCGCTGCAGAGGCTCCTGGTGCGCCCCGGACCAGGTATCGGCCCGGCCCGGCGGGCCCCAGGGCGGGCGGGAGCGGACACTCGCCGCAGCAGCCGGGAGGGGCGCGGGCGCGGTGGGAGACGCCCCTCCGCTGGGGGACAGTCGCTGCCGGCTGTGCGGCCGGGGGAAGACAACAGCGCGTGAGGCGCCTGAAGGGGCTTCCAAGGCTGGTGGTGGGTGAGCGCCGAGATCGCCTCAGCCCTCCCTGCCCCCATTCGGGGAGGGCAGCAAACTTGAGACGCGCAGTGGCCCCCAAGGCGTCCGCTTTCCTCTGCTGCGGAGTGCGCTCCGGGGCTGCCTGGGGCTTACTGTCCCACAACCTGATGGGTTCGGGGCTGCTGATGCGCTTCAACACCCCAAGATCCCCGCGTCTGCACCAACTTTCGAAACCAGGGCTGCACCCAGAGGCGGCGGGGGCGCCGGGGGAAGGTGGCCCCAGGCTTCCTGCTGTCTGCCCGGCAGGCACCCTCACCCTCACCGTCCACTCTAAGATGACCTGGGCCCGTGGGTGCTGGGACCAGGGATGGTGCAGAGCCCCCCTCGGGAAGCCAGAAGCATCTTCCCGCTCTTCTCTGGGTAGCGCGGGGGAGCTGCTTCTCCCAGCCTCCAGGAACCTAGTGCTTGCTTTCCCAGTCAGGGCTCAGAGTGGTCCTGGCGAAGGATCAGTCTTGGGGTTAAAAGGTAAGACCTGAGGTCCTCCTGGCAGGGGCACTTTGGCCTGATTTTTGATGTCCTAAGGTGCCGGGTTCCCCCCACAGAGTTCTCCTCTTCTCCAGGATTAAGCCCCTCACCTGGGTGCAGCCTTCCTTCTGATAGTCTTAAACACTACTCATGAGCTGGAGGCTCCTAGGAAGCCTGCTAAGGGCTCCAGGTGCCAGGAATGGGCTTAGGCCAGTGACAGAGATGGAGGCAGGAGATGGGTTGGTGGGCAGCCTAGTCAAGGGCAGACATTCACCCAGCATCTTCTGGTAGGCTGGTAGGGGCAGGGACAGAGCCACCCTAGGACTGGGGGGAAAAAGCTGGCACCCTGGCTGGGGACATGACAGCTTTGGCAAGATAAAGGTACAAGTAGGTATAAGAAGCCAGCAGATGGGGGTCCAGGTATCTGGTTTTGCCTTGAGGGGCGCCTCACCCCCTGCCTGTGGGGCCAGCTGTCTGAGGCAGAGATCTTCTCTGGGCAGGCAGCTCCCAGGCTCTGTCCTCAGCAGTTGGGGATGCTCAGCCACGAGCATGACCTGTTTCTTTTTCAAAGTGCTCTCACCCACCGTAATGACTCACACAAAGCACTCGCCAGGGAGGTATCCAGCCCCCAGCCTGTTTTCTTCTTCCTCTCAGGTCTCAGGGAGTTGCTGGAGAAGGGAGGGGCAGATTTACTCCTGGGCCTTAGACCCCAGCCAGAGCCAGAAGCAGACTCTACAAACTTTCATGTTATGCGGCCATAGCCATCCTGGCAGGTGTGTGGCCCTAGGCCTTTCCAGGGGTCTAGTCCAGGGTCTGGGGCAAGGGAGAGGTAGTCCCAACCAGAGGGGGTTTTGATAGTGCCCCTCGCACCCCCCACACATATACTTAACCCCAGCCTCCTCATCTCAAGGCAGGAATCCCCCTGCCTCCCAACATCCCAGTTGCCCCTTTTGCTGATGATTTTGCAATGCTTCTTGCCAGAGGTTTCCTGCTGGGTAGCCGAGGTCCAGCTTCTCTGGCAGCTTTGTATCTCCCTGCCTTCTCAGTTACCTCTGACATATGCAGACCCCCATTAGGAGGAAGGGTGCATCTCCCCTTACCTCCCTCCTCCCCACCCACAGGACCCAAGTTACAGAGGAAGGAGGTCAATAGGTCAGTTCCATAGGTCATGGTGCTCCTGTATCAGTAGGGCGGGGTCTGTGCTGGCCTCAGCCATGCATAGGGGTGCACACACACATAGAGGAGGTACACCTGTGCGCTACTGAGTCTGTAGGGGGCCCAGGTGCCAGGCTGTCGGGGGTGGGGTGGGGGGTTCCCCTGGCCTGTACCTCTGTCTCCTTCCCTTATGCACTGTGGGTCTCTCTTTACTTCCCCAACTCACTCTGCATCGGTGTGGGGAGGGAGCATTGGATATTCATAATCTGGTTCAGAGAAGGTCCCGAAGCCCTGAGTCACTGTATGGTTTCCATGGAAACAGACTTGTTCAGAGGACTCGGTGTATCGAGGCGGTGGTGGGGGAGAAGGGAAACATATAGTAAAATCAGGCTCCACAAGTGTGGCAGGAGTTGGACCAAGTCCTTTGGAGGGGCAAGGAGAGGCTGGGTGAGGCTCTGCCATCCCTGTAGGACTCACTGGGGCCCCCCCATTAGGACTTGCTCAGCTGCCCCTGTGACTCTTGGCAGGCTGCTGCTTTGCCTGCAGCCTTCTGGCTAGGTGCCAAGACTCTGCATGCCTCAGTTTCCCCTTCTGTGAAATGGGGAACATGAGAGCGCCCACCTCACGGGGTTGCTGTCAAGGTCAAATTGTTGGTATGAGGAGCACATTCAGAAGAGAGCCTTAGTGAGTGTTCGTTCAGTGGTGTCATCGTCATCAATGACCTCGGGGGTGGAAAGATCTCTCCTGGTGTATTCACTGCATCCAGTCTCCCAGCAGGTGGTCCTGACATCTGGGTGGGCTGGCCTCCTGCTTTGGAAGCACCTCCCAGCAGCCCCTGTCCACCCCCTATTTCTTCTTCCCCCAGAGCTTTAGTCCAGGTGGCTGAGGGCCTGGGACTGCGCTAGGAGGTCTGGCTCCTGTTCAGACCCCACCTGCCTTGGAGACTTGTGGGAGCAAATCCTCCAAGCCCAGGTGGATGGACAGCTTCCTGCTTTGCCAGCAACCCCATCCCCACCCCCACCACGGGGAAATGGGTCCTGGAACCCCGTGGGTTCTGTCCAGAGGGAGAGGGACAAGAGAGGCCCAGGCTCTGAGCAGAGCTGGGGATAGGACAGGGTGGAGCTACCTCCCCTGCTCCGGGAGAGGCTGGCTTACCTGACTGGAGAGTCGGCTCTCTTGCTGATGATCCAAAGAAGGATGAGGAGCTCTCCAGACAGATAACCGGTCCTGCCCTCCTCCTCCCTCCAGATTAGACCCTCTATGTCTGAAGGTTCCCAGTGCACCCTACAAGTCTGGACAGGTTGGGGCTCCCGCCTGAGCAACCAGCGGATGAGCATCACCCAGTCACGTGGGAGATGCCTGCCCACCGCCGCTTACCCCGGCACACCTGCTTGGCAGTGGTGGGGCAGCGATTTGGGTGCCAGGGAGGCCCCAGCCTGTGGACATCTGTCCTTTTCTGTATCATCGTTTCACTCCTCTTCTCCTGTGAAGTGAATTTCAGCTCCAAGCTTCCTAAATGTACTCGCCCCGCCATCCCCACCAGGAGTCTGAGGCAGAGCCCCTGCATGTCTGTTGTCCTTTTCCTTCTATTTTGCAGATGGAAAAATCGAGATGCCTGGGGTTTGCCTAGAACCCTAGCTAGCTGCGGCCACTCCCAGCGCCACACCAGCCCTGGGTATGCCCTTCCCTCCTCTTTGGCTCTCTGGCTAGCCACGATGCTGCCCAGCCGCCTCCCCCCAGCCCTCCCCTCCACGCTGCAGTTTTCTGCCAAGGTTCTTCCCCCCGGGTCTCCCTGGACCGCTTTGCTGTCCTCATTGGTGTTCACAACACCTTCCAATTTAATATCCTCTGCAAATTTCATTAGCGGACTGTTTACTCCCTCTCTCAGGATCATTAATGAAGATGTTAGATAAGATCTGACCCAGTGCTGGGTCTTGACAGCCCTGCCCCCACTCCTCGACTGTGTCCCCAGCCCCTGCGCCCCTGGCCTGGCCTTTTCCATCGGGGGCCCTTGGGGCCTGCCCCCTCCTGCTTCTCGACCCATGACAAGTGCTTAGGGCCAAGTCTGTTTGAATTAATTTTGGAAGATTACTCGAGGCGCTGTATCAAATGCTTTACTAAAAATCAAGATATATTACCCTGCCTGCATTTCCTTCATCTACCAGACTTGTAATTCTATCAAGAAAGCTATCAAGTTTGTCAGGCATGATTTGTTCTTTATAAATCCCCACGGTGCCGCGTGGGGCACAGAGTTCCCGCGTTTTCTAAATGTTTAGAGATTCCCTCTTTGTGTTTGCTCCTTGATTAGAGCTGGAAGGCTGTGGCCGGGAACTGTTGGGAATGCTTGTCTCCTCCTCTGGGGCTGGGAACAGGACATGGCTCTTCCCTCCTCTGGATCTCTGCTGGGGGCAGCGTCTGGTTTAGTGCCCACTGGGTCCCTGGGGGCCCCAGGCTGGGCACTGGGGGTGGAGTGCTCTCCCTGGAGGATCTGCTGGCAGATGACAGTGACAGGCAGGCGTGTGTGCTCAGAGCACTGTGTGGGAGCCCTTTCAAGCCGCTTGCCTGCCTGGGTGGCACGGTCTCCTCCCTGGTTTCTGGGGCTCAGAGAGGATAAGGCTGCTTGGACCTGGGGTCTGGGCTTCACCCTCTACTGGGTTGCTCCTAACCACTTAAGGCTTATGTATAGGATCCGGGGAGCTAAGTGGGGGTGATTCAGACTGTGGGTGATAGGGGGCCAGAGGGTGGAAGGCAGGGACGTATTTGGGGAGAGACTTAGAGGGGTGAGGACCTCACAGCAACCCAGAACCTGAAGCCAGCTCCCTGTTCTGCCGCTTCCGGGCTGTGGGGCGCCTCTGCGCCTCGCCTGTGAAAGGGCCACAAGCGTCCCCTTCGGCTCGTGGAGGCAGGAGCGAGGAGGGCCATGTGCGGAAGGCGCAGGAAACGGTGCCCTCAGACCTCCTGCTCCTGTTGATGTGGGAGCAGAGGCATTCATCCAGCTCCATGTGACCCGGGGCGGCTGTCTCAGCCAGGAGATGGGGGGGTGGCAGCTGGAGCCCTGCTGGCGTCCTGGCTTTGGGTCTCAGTTTGGCTCACTGCGGCTGGTGGTAAACCCTCGGCTCAGGGAGTAAGGAAGCCTGAGCCCTACGCCCCATGCCAGGCCATTTCAGGCCAAGTGGTAATAAACATTCTTGGGTATCCCCTTGACTGCAGAGGATTTGGGAATTTCTGGGTTCCTGAACCACAAGGCCACACACACCTGCCTCTACTTACCTAGACAGACCCAGAGTGGGGAGTCACGTGTATTTTGGCTCTTACTGGTCAGGTGGTAACGCTGTGCCAGGCTTGTCCACACCTACGATCTCTTCTGATCTTTGTGATAACCTTCCCTTTTGGTCATTCAGCTGGGGAGGGAGAAACCCCTGGAAGAGGTGAGATGGCACAGACCATTTGCTGTGCCAGGGACGCAGCCAAGAAGGGCCATGAGCTGCCCCCATCTCTCCAGACCTGATTCATAGAGACGGTCAATAGGTGGTGGCTGACCTCTGGCCAGGGTGAATGCCAAGGTCAAGGTTGGCCGCAAGGTGTGCTGGGACCCTGGCCCTCCTTGCCCCTCCCCCCTCTAGTCTCTATGTGCTGGGCGATGTTCTTGTTCTCAGGTATCCCAGGTTTTAAGTTTGGCGGCGCGAGCCACAAAGGACTTGGTGGGGGGTCCTTAGAGCTGAACTTGAATCCTGGCAGCACCGTGGACTACCTGTGCACCCTTGGGAAAGCCCCTCACTTGCCTGGGCCTTGCTGCTGCTCCTCCATGAACCTGGCCCATAGTAAGTGCCCATTTGTTGGAAACTGGGACCATGGTCAGCTCTGGGTATCTGCTCCTGATCCAAGGAGATGCCCCTGTGGCCAGCCCTGGTCCCCAGGGGCCAGCTGGGCCTGAGACCAGGAACTATGGGACCCAGGGACAGATGGCCACCTCCCAGCCCCTCCAACAGCTGCCTGTGCTTTAGATCCTGAAGCTGGAAGGATGGGCCAAATCTGGGCTCCAGGGGGTGGCGCCTCTGTACTATTCCAACTCTGACTGAGAAGGGAGGGGGGACAGGAAACCGGGCCTTTCCGTCCCCAGTGCTGGGGCAGAAGGTCCCGCCCACCACTGGCCAGGCTGCGGTGGAACCAGCCTGAGACAAGGAAAAGGGCCCTCTGAGTCATCCATCCCCTGCCGGAGTGGACACACTGGGTCCCGGCCAGGAGCTCAGGCGCTCTCCCCACTGCTGGGGACCTCCCTCGGGTCGACCTGGTGCCCCATTGACTGACTGGGGCAGACAGAAGCAGTAGGTAGTTTCTACAGCTCCAAACAGCAGGGGTCTCCAACCACACAGGCTGGGGGAACTTCGCGGAGGAGACTGGGCGTGTTTTAACTTCCTTAAGCATTTCCAGGCCACTGTCTGTTGGTTCGAGTAGACCCCAAAACCACACGTGTGATTCCCAACCCACTGAGTGCTTGCTGTGTGCTCAGCACTGTGATAAGTTTATTGGTGATCTCTCTTACACCCAAATACTTGAAAGCATTTGTGATGGCTCTTTTCCCATCTCATGATAAACACCAGCGAGACCTGTAGACGCCAGGCCTCGTTTCTCTGGGGTTATGACCCCTCGAGTGGAAAAACTCTGAAGGTCCTCTATGGACCTTCTCCCCAGAACCTACATGACATGTACAATGTCTGGAGGCTCTGGGCCTGTCCACAGAATCTACAGGCACCTCCAGTGGACCCAAGTTCACCATCGTAGCTCCAAATAAGTACCCAGACAGCACTTGGTCCACCGACTATTCTCCCCAGTCTCAGCTGACTAACCCAGATCCCACAGGCTATCTGGACGCCACCAGATCTCCTCCCCAGGAAGGGTCCATTGGCTGAATAATGTGTTGGCATACTGTTCCTCTTAAAGGACTGACACTTGTCCTGTGCTTAATAGGTGTGGGGTCCTGACAACAGGGGCTCAGGGCTCCCTGTGGGACCTCTCAGAGCAATGTTGTGTTGGATTTAGTATCAGGAGTAGCTCTGTATCTCCTGAGCAGATGCTTTAATCTTCATCTCATGAATCCTATGACACATGTAAATGTATTATTTCCCCTTTCTCATTGGCTACCAGGTAGCTCTGGCTCTGAAGTATACAGTCTAAAAGTATCTTGGCTTTTGTGTATGGACCTGGCTCCCAGTTCTTTCAGACTTTCATACCCTTGTGCCCCGTGTCTCATTTTCATCACCTCATTTTCCTTAGGAAGGGAAAAATCCTTGTTGTTTCATGTGTTTTAGTCTCAACTAAATAAACATCTATGGTGGCTCAACACTGGCTACCGCAGACACAGGGATTAAGCATTTCCTTTACGTAGTCTCCATCCCAGTGGTCTGTCTGCCAAGTCCTCCCTCCCTGTCTGGTTCCCCTTGCCCCTTGCTCTGATTCTTGGGGCCCCAGAGCCTAGGGAGCCATGAACGAGTTTGGTTAAAAACAGGGTACTCAGGTTCTCTTCCCTCTGCCTTCCCTCCCTATCTTCCCAGGCCTACAAACTGCTTTTAGGGAGAAAAATCTGGGAGGGGAGTCATTATCCCTCCAGCTCAGGCCTCAGCTGCACCCCACCCTGGACCCACTTGGAGGTCCGCTCTTTTTCCTCTCCCAGCTGTGTCAGCTGCCCCAGCTGCGTCGTCAGTGGGGAGCCCCTGAGTATAGAGAGCCCAGTCCTGGCACCAAGGCAAGGACTTGGCCCTCCTGCCTTGGACATGGGGGAGGGGAGGGCGACTGGCAGTACCCTGGGCCAGAACGGAAGGCACAGTGAGATGCCAGGGGGAATTTTCAGTGCTCCACCCTGTCATCAGTCACCCCTGCAGCTCTAGCATTGGTGACTTGACTCTGTCTCCCAATGTGAATTAACTCAGTCTGAATTTAAAAGCTTACTGTAAACTGTGCCTTCCCTGTGCCAGGCTCCTCGTTCTCCCCGTTAGGAATCTACACTGGTTCAAAAGCAAGTTCTTTCAGTGGTTGTCCGTGTACGCACACATGCACGCGTGCGCACACACCCGCTTCTTTACAAGTCAGAAAGGGTGGCATACTACTGCACTCGTGTGTTCTAGTCTTAGCTATTTTATCCGATATGTCTTTGGCGATGACTCTGAATCAGTACATACACATCTGTGGGTCCTTCTCTGATATAGTCGGAAAGAAAATCCTAGGGTGGAGGAAATCAAAGGGCTTAATCCTCTAGGGAAGAACAGTGGTGCCCATGGGTAGGCTTTAGGAGGTTCTGGAACCTTCTAATCATGTGTCAAATTGTAGGCACACATGGATCTTTCTAGGAAGAGGGGTTGTGTCTCTTTAAGGAGTCTGTGGTCCATAAAAGGCCAGAAA
Source organism: Scalopus aquaticus (assembly GCA_004024925.1). NCBI lineage: Eukaryota > Metazoa > Chordata > Mammalia > Eulipotyphla > Talpidae > Scalopus > Scalopus aquaticus. Next base: position 75,970 of record PVIJ01002573.1, on the reverse strand, counting down.
CCACAGCTCTGGGCTGCTGGGGGTTTCACAGAGCAGGGAGCACAGGTGGAGGCCTGACTCAGCAGAGGGCAGAGCCCTGTGTTTCTTGGGTTGCACCGGGGCAGTCAGGTCAGGCTGAGATGGGGGCAGGAGCTGCCCAGCCCCGGTGTCTTCTTGGAAGGTGACTGGGGCTTTCCTGCTCCCAAAGGAGGGTGCCCTTATCTGCAGTGAGAGTAACCCTGGCTCCCTGACTGGGCCTTCCTGGAATCAGAGAGGCCCGCGGTTCTCCGGTTGTCAGAGCTGGCAGGCCCTTTGAGTCTCTGAATCTGCAGAAAAGCCAAAGCACAGAGAAAGGGCAGGGGCTGAGTCCAAGGTCACTCGGCCGGCCAGGGCTTCTGCAGTGGCTGCTCCTGCCTTTGACATTCAGTTCAGTGTTCCTTCTTCTACCAGAATGGAATGAGACCAGCTGCCTGTTGCTGCTTGCCTCTTGGTGTGTGGGTGAGCAAGAGAGGGTGCACAGAGCAGGGGTCACAGCCTGGTGGGCATATCATCACACCTCACTGCATCCTTCAACATCACCTCCCGCTGGCTGCATTTTCACTTCAGGCTGCAACCAACCCGCTGGGAATTCTCAACACAGCAGACACGGGGCTGTAGGCTGCAGTAGAGCAAGAAGCCACGAGAGGGCAGCAGGCAAACCACCACTAGGGCTCAACCTGAGAAGGTTCAGGGTGGAGGGAAGATGCGCCCTTGGGCAGAGGCCTGCCTGACAGAGGTCTGGCCTGCACGGTCAGGGGCAATGTCTGCCTTGCTGTCAGGGTCGTGATGAATTTGTTATGAGGTGCTTTTTCGAGATAAAAAACAAATACATTTGATGATGTTACTAGTAACTTATGTTTATTGAGTGCTTATTCTATGCCAGGCACTGTGTCAACTAATTAGTCCTCACACCAGCCTTGTTAATGTTACCCCCATATTGCAGCTGATAAAACAGAGACCAGGAGAGGCTGAGAAATCTGGCTGCCAGTGGGCTGGTCCCAGACTCCATGTTCCCGGCCTGAGGCTTGCCCTGTGCCCGCCATTAATGCAATGCTTTCAGTCCTTCAGTTCTACGACCACCACTATGGCTGTACCCACTTTGTGGATGGGTAAACTGAGGCTCAGAGGCAGCTGAATCACCCTGGGCCCACATACCCGCTAAGTGACAGACCCCCATGAGCGTGTGGCTCTGTGACTTGAGTTCTTTGCTCTGAGTTACAGTTCTCCTGGGCAGGAGTGTAGTGGTGCTTCTCTGTGCCCGCCTGCACCCCAACCTGAAGTTGGCTATCCCTGAGCTTTCTCCTGGCGGTGGGAGTTCACTGCCCTCCCTGCCTTCCAGCAGGAGTGAGAGAGTCTGTGCTCTGGGTCCAGAGTTTGCTGGGAGTCTGACTGCCGGGACTGGAGGGAGGTGTGCGAGCTGCTGGCAGCCCGGTGGGGTCTTGCGCCCACAGCCTGCCTGGAGGACCGGGGCATGGAGGAGTCTTTTGCAGAGGCTGGAGCCCCCCTGGGAACAAGGACCTGTCCCCGGGGGCTGCTGGTTTCCAGGGCAGATGCCTCTAGCATACCAAGGACCTTGGCCGGCCCTGGGCCTGGCTCTGCCAGGCTGGCAGGGGAGCAAGGGCCAGGAGGGCTTGGATTCCTCCACCTTCCTGTTCCCATGCCCTGGCTTTGCCCTCCCAGGGCAGGGGGTGCCTGCTGCTGGGCCTTCGAGCACAGCCTCCTCCTGGGGCCGAGGCTGCACCTTGGGAACGTGTGGCCTGCTTTCTTAGGGCCGTGTACTCTCATGGTGTTTCAGTTCCTTCGGCTCTATTAGCATAGGCAGTGCCTTCCAGCCCCGGCCTTGGGTTTCTGGGGCGGAGGTGGGGAGGGGAAGTGAGGGGAAGATAATTACATGCTTTCCACCCTGAAAGATGCTGCTTCTTTAAAGAAACCCTGGGTGAATTCTGTTTGGGGACCTGGATCCTAGTGCTAAGGAAGTCTCGTTAGGGTTCTCTTTCCTGTCTTGCTGGGATGTGACGGGTAGGATGTGAGTGGAGTGGGGAGTGGACATGGGGGAGGACTTGAACATGGACTCCAGAGCAAGCTGCCTGGGCTGGATCCTGGCTCCGCCCTCATAGGGGTGTGAGCCGGGGAACATGATCTAACCTGGCCGAGCCTCAACTTATCCGTGAAATGAGGACACAACAGGATTAGCCTCTTAAAATAGGGTGAGCCAAGCTCAGTCCCTGGCAAGGCACGCCACGCCCAGGGGAGGCAGGGGCGTGCAGGGAGTGTCTGCCTTCTTGTGTCAGTTTACCCGCTGTGCCTAGAACAGAGCCTGGCTCACGCTGGGCATCTGAGAGATGCTTGAGAAGAAATACAAAGGAAGTACATCTGAATGAAATGACATTGCAGTTAAGAATAGACCCCGAAGTCATTTAAAAGAATGCAGTATGAGCACGGGTTGATTCTCAGTGATGCCCTGAAACTTATCAGAATGCAAAGTCACTTCAATTTAAAAAATTTAAAAAACAAACAAAAACATCCAGTGATTACAAACATATTTAGAAATTTGTCTATTGACCAAAATAAGGAGGTGGTGATAGCATGGCAAAAAAAAGACTGAAAAATGTCCCCTGGCACTGTCACTGATGACCTTCCCTGCCTGTTCTTGAAAGGATTCCCAGTTGTCTTGGGCACCTGGGCAAGATGGGCCTGTACTTTGCAGGGGAGTCCACATTTCACACAGGATGGGGTTCCTTATCCCTACAGAACCCTGCTGTGGCGACAGTATGCCCAGCTGCACAGGGCAAGTAGGGATGGTGCGGGGTGTGCTCAGGGCTTTTCTCTGATTACACTGGAGGTTCCCCAGATCTAGGTCGTGTCCTTCCCTACTTAATGCGACTCGGTGGCCTGGTACTATCGCCCAGGGGCAGCGGAGTTCACACTGGACTCCTAGGCCCCGAGCCTCAGCTGGCCCTCCCCCTGAAGGCAGACTGTGTCAGCTCCGTTCCCCCCCTGAGGGTGAAGGGGCTGGAGCACTGGCTTAAGAGCCTGACCACTTCTCATTTGTTTGTGTGCCTTTGCTTAGTCTTTGAGCCTCAGCTTCTCCATTTGAACAATGAGAGTGAAGACTCCAGCCTCCCTGGGGGGTTGTGAGGATAACACAGTATTGAGAGTAGGGGGAGCAGAAGCAGGCAGCACTGCAGGTTTGGGGAATGACAGCCCACCCGCCCTGCCCCCAAACGAGTCATGCCAAATGAAGGGGTGTGGGAAGAATCTTCCCAAAGCACAAGTTCACCCCGTCAGCCAAGAGCCAGTAGAGCAACAAGACCAGACGGCGAGGGGAAGGGATGTGCTGTAAGCTTCAAAAATTGGCCGCCTGTGCCCTTCTAATGTCTGGTCCTTTTCAGGTCACTTTGCCAAATGCACGGGGACATTAATCCAATGCATGTTTGAAGGCCAAGTACTTGTAAGCTGGAGAAACAACATCATAGCTCCTTGAGGCGCAGCGGGGCCTTTGGGGAGCCCTGTGCCTTCTCTCTGTGCCTCAGCTTCCTCGCCTGTGGAATGGAGTGAATTTGGGCATCCGTGTGAAATTCTTGCCAAGAACAAACGAGCTAATGTAAACAAAGGACTTAGTGCTTAGGAGGCGCTCATAGACAGCGAACCAAAATAATGCTGCCGTCCTGGGGTTTTCACTCAGAACCACCGAGAAAATCAAGGTCGGAATGCGCCCTGGTCCACTTTTGCTTTGAGTTTCAGGTAGCTTGGAAGAAGACCCTCCCTCCCCGCTGGCCTGTTCCTGCTGGCTTCAGTGCCTGGACCATTCCACTGAGCTGCGGCTTCCGCTGGAGGTCTGGGGTGAGCCCCTCTGCCCTTGCTAACTTTCCCTAAACCCCTTCTAGTGAGTCACTGAACAAGTTGAATTTTGAAGGGTCCGGCTTATTGTTGATTCTTACTCAAATGCACACCCCTTCTGGGCTGAGCTCTGGCCCAGTATCTTGGCTCTGTCCCATTGCTGGGCGCTGGGTGCTATTGGTGGGATTAGTCTGGTCTTAGCTGAACATAGCTAGCCAGGCCTGTGTTTGAAACTAGTGGACTTCTTTGCAGCTCCCTTGGGGGGGTGGTGGTGGCTCCCTGGGGGGATTTCTGGGCACACAGGTGTGCAAGTGCTCACTGGGTGCTGGGCACCCGGGTGGGCAGAGGGACTGTCACTGGCTGGGAGGATATGGGATGGGGTGTGATGCGGCCCGGGGTTCAGGGGCTGACCCAGGGGTCAGAGATGGCACTGGGTTATTTGGATTCCCGAGTCAGTGACAGATCTGGGAGAGCAGGCAGGGCCTGGGGATTAGTTTGTGGGGCACAGGTCACAGGAGAGCAGGGATGGAAAGGGAGGTGTTGGGAGACCCTCGTACCTCCACTCAGAACCCCTTTTCTCCCTGTCTCTCTGCAGTCTGTTGGCCACAGGGCTGCTGCACAGGCTGGGACTGGCGGCTTGGCCAGAGACCTGGTGGCTGCGGACCCCTGCTCGGAGCAGCCCCCCTTTGGTGAGTGGTGGATCCCGCCCTGCATCTGCTCTAGGAGCACCCCTGGCCCTCTCCCAGGCCAGGTGTCTGCGCTCACCCCTCTTGGGGGGCTTCCAGACGCTGTCTCCTTGCCCCTCCCTTTGCCTGCTTTCCTGGGGCCCTCCTCACCCTTCACACTCTCTCTATTCCTTGAGAGGCCCCCTGGTCTAGCCCTTCCTCTCCTCTCGGTCTTGCCTGGGTTCTCTGACTGCTGCTGCATCAGACTGCTGGAGGGGGGTCCCTGAGCGCAAGCCATAGGCAGACGAGGCTGAGGAGTAGCTGGGGTGGGGAGCCGCTGGGAGCCAGCCCCACACCCATCTCTCTGGGCTCAGACCTTTGTGCGGGCCGCTTCGCTCTGCTGTCCATGGTGGGGGCAGTGCGCTTCCCCACGGCCTGGATTCTCACCCCAGTGGCCGTGAATAAATCCTGGCAGGCAACGGGGTCCGGGGACGGATACTTCTTAGCAGCCCCTGGCCCCTCTTTGTGTCCCAGGCCAGTTGACTCAGAAAGCCTGGGAGCCCCAGGAGTCCCCAGGAGGAAGCTGGTCACCTGCATGGGGAGGGCCTCGACACAGCTGTCTACCTTTTCTGGCCCAGCAGGCTTGGGGGAGCTAGTGCTGGCAGCCTGCCGACCCATGCAGGGGTCCCCAGGGTCCTTCTGCACAGGGGCTTGGGTTGGAAGGAGGCATCTTCTTCCTGGGGGTGGCCAGGGGATGAATGGAAGGTGGCCACTTAGGGAGCTGGGTACCAGCTGGGCACCAGCTGGGCATCCATGCAGGTGGATGCTGGCAGCAGTGTCCCGTGGTGGCAGGGGACCGACTGGAGGCAGGAACTGGTCATTCCTTACATTTGGGAGTTGAGGAGCTAGGTGTTTGCACTGCAGGGCCCCACAGAGGAACTCAGGGTTCATGAGGGAGGCCCCGGGGTATAGGAATCAGTCCCTGGAAAACCTCTCGGGAGTCCCCAAAGAATGGTAGCTGCTCTGGCCTTAAGCAATGTGAGCACTGGAAAGGGAGCTGGTACTTCCCTCAGCCCCTGGAGGCAACTTCTCCCACGGGAACAAGCTGGTGCCCCCAGTGCTGTGGGGCATCCACGCTGGCTGCTCCCTGACTGCTGTCCGCCTTTGCCCACAGACCTCGCCTGGTGGAGAAGCAGCCCCATGAAGGTGCCCAGCCATGCAATGTTCCTGGAAGGCCGTCCTCCTCCTTGCCCTGGCCTCCATCGCCATCCAGTACACCGCCATCCGCACCTTCACGGCCAAGTCCTTCCACACCTGTCCGGGGCTGGCCGAGGCCGGGCTGGCCGAGCGGCTGTGCGAGGAGGGCCCCACCTTTGCCTATAACCTCTCGCGCAAGACCCACATCCTCATCCTGGCCACCACCCGCAGCGGCTCCTCCTTCGTGGGCCAGCTCTTCAACCAGCATCTGGACGTCTTCTACCTGTTTGAGCCCCTCTACCACGTCCAGAACACGCTCATTCCCCGCTTCACCCAGGGCAAGAGCCCCGCGGACCGGCGCGTCATGCTGGGCGCCAGCCGAGACCTCCTGAGGAGCCTCTACGACTGTGACCTCTACTTCCTGGAGAACTACATCAAGCCGCCGCCCGTCAACCACACCACCGACAGGATCTTCCGCCGCGGGGCCAGCAGGGTGCTGTGCTCCCGGCCGGTGTGTGGCGCGCCGGGCTCCGCCGACCTGGTGCTGGAGGAGGGCGACTGTGTGCGCAAGTGCGGCTTGTTGAACTTGACAGTGGCCGCAGAGGCCTGCCGAGAGCGCAGCCACGTGGCCATCAAGACCGTGCGGGTGCCCGAGGTTAACGACTTGCGGGCCCTGGTGGAAGACCCCCGCCTAAACCTCAAGGTCATCCAGCTGGTCCGCGACCCGCGCGGCATTCTGGCTTCCCGCAGCGAGACCTTCCGCGACACGTACCGGCTGTGGCGGCTCTGGTACGGCACGGGGAGGAAACCCTACAACTTGGACGTGACGCAGCTGACCACGGTGTGCGAGGACTTCTCCAACTCCGTGTCCACCGGCCTCACGCGGCCCTCGTGGCTCAAAGGCAAGTACATGTTGGTGCGCTACGAGGACCTGGCCAGAAACCCCATGAAGAAGACCGAGGAGATCTACGGTTTCCTGGGCATCCCCTTGGACAGCCACGTGGCCCGCTGGATCCAGAACAACACGCGGGGTGACCCCACCTTGGGCAAGCACAAGTACGGCACCGTGCGAAACTCGGCGGCCACGGCGGAGAAGTGGCGCTTCCGCCTGTCCTATGACATTGTGGCCTTTGCCCAGAACGCCTGTCAGAGGGTGCTGGCGCAGCTGGGGTACAAGATGGCCACCTCGGAGGAGGAACTCAAGAACCCCTCCATCAGCCTGGTGGAGGAGCGGGACTTCCGCCCGTTCTCGTGACGAGGGCGCATGGGTTGGGGTGAAGGGTACATGGTGTCCGGTTTTGATAAAATGGACCGTTTTTAACTGTTGCCTTATTTCCCCCTCCCCCCGGTCCCCGGTCTTTGTGTCCTTTCTATCCCCTGGGCCCCCTACCCCGCTCCTCTGCCTCTTAGTGACTCTGAAATTTGCACTATGTCTTGGATAGGAATCATTGGGGCAGAGGGGGTCTGACGTGGGGCCCAGTCCCTCACCCCGCCCTTTTCAAACACATGTGGGATGAGTGTCTGCGGTGGATGGTGACCATGTTTACAAGCACCACACACACACACACACACACACACACACGCACACACACGCACACACATGCACGGGCGCCCACACGGAGAGACACCCCAGACCTCACAATTTCTGAAGCTTTCAGAATGGTGGAGAGGGGTGGGGATACGTAGTGTTTGTACTATCTGATTTCTACAAGGTAAGAGGTTGAAAACACAAAGGCCACCTCTCTAATTTATGAACAGTAGCTCTCCCTCCCCATCCTGCTTCCTCTCCCCAATGCTTCCTGCCCCCGGAGCAGAGAAACTGCCCCCATCTGCCCACCGGTGCCTGTCGGTGAGCAGGTTTTTACTGTGAGGTGAATGTGGACCTTTCTTTTTTTCCAGTCTGTGGCAATGCTGTTTGTCTGTCTGTCTGAGTCTTGTGGCTGCCCCTGGATCAGTGATGGCTGATAAATCTTAGGGGTTTCTGATTGATCTTGGGGTCCATCTGTGATATTTCTTTGTGCCAAAAAGAAAAAAAAAATGAGTGAATCAGTTTGCTAAATGAACTTTGAAATGCTTTATCTGTGTTTTCTGTAAATAAAAGAGTACAATAAGATCTGAATGTGATGATAGGACATTTAATGGGTGGGGGCATGCCATGGTGGGGTCTTGGTGTGTCTGGCTGTTTTTGTGGAGGAGAGAAGGAAGGAGGTGGAGGTGGGGACTGAATGACAAGTTTCAGATTTTTTGAACTCACGTTTTCACCACCCTTGACACCTGACTTCAGTTGTTCAGTCTGTTGAGACTGGACACCATCTAGCCAAGGGTGATGTTTGAAATATCTAACAAATGCTAATGGCTGCTCAGTCAGTGACCTGAGGTCAGCATGAGGCCTGGTGACCGTATCCTGTGCCAAGGTCTACCCCTTTAATTTCTGAGGCTGGGGCCAGGATAGCTGGAAGGGGGAACATTTGAGGAGTGGGGTGGCTCCCTATCACCTGGCCTAGAAGTAGTCAATTTTTAACAACTGCTACAGGGGTATGGGGGTCTACACTGCGGGGACATCAGCACGTTACTTCTCTTTCCTTCCTTGCCAATCCAGCAGCTTCTCCAGATCTTCTTCCAAGGAAGCACTGGTCCCTGGGGTTGAGGTCACCATTCTGTTGACAAGGACAATAAGAGTGCTTGGTTTAGGCAGCCCCAGAGGTCCTGGGATTTCTGAGGAAACTTGGTCCTGGTCAGGCGGATATAGACTTAGCATCTATAGCAAGTACCTTAGATAACAGTAACTTAGTCAAGGCAGGTTATTTTGTTTCATTCTCAGTGCATACAGGTTCGAGCTGGTCAAGACTGGAATTGTGGCTCCCAAGTTGTATGCCCAGGTATCAGAGGCCTTTGCATCTTCCTGCTGATCCATCATCCTAAGGTGTTGCCCGTGCCTCACCAGGCAGAGAGAAGAAATGAGATGGGAGGACACAGCTCTGCCATTTGTGAGAACCCCCCAGAGTTACTGATAACACTTCCATTCATGTCTCATTGGCTGCAACCTGGTCACATGTCACATTTAGCTGCAAGAGAGTCTGGGAAATTTTTTTTTTTTAATCTGGGTAGCCATAACTGTTATAATGGCCAAGGAGTCAAAGACTTCTCTCTTTGGACTTAAAATTTCCTCTCTGCAAAAGAGACTACGTGATTTACAACTTCATGCTTCAAGACCAGTGAAGTTGATTTAGAAAAGTTTCTGGCAGAACTGGTGGACAGGGCCTGGACTTTTGGTGCCCTCTTCTCAGCCCCTGGTCCATAGGCATTACTTCTCCAGCCTGTGGTGAGGGAGACATCCTACAAGTTGGCTCCATAGCAGCAGTTCCCACGTGGTCAGGCCTCCCCTGGGTGCCCCTGGCCACCTATTCTAGCACCTGGGGAAGCTCTCTATGGGAGGCCACAGCTAGCTGATTCTTTCCCTGTTCCATAAATGATGTGGCTACACTGGTTTTCCAAAGAGTTCTCCTCTCCTCGCTCTGACTGCCCTGCCTTGGAGTGTCCCAGGGCCAGGGGGCATCTCCCCTCTGGTGTGTGGCTTCGTGCTGAGACTGGGAGAGGCTGGAGTTTCTGGCCTTTGGGAAAGAATGCTTCCCCTCAACTTACATGGCTGGGGCTTAATTTCTTTATTTATAACTTTTTATTATCAAGGTAAACATTGATGTATAACATTATGTAGGTTTCAGGTGTATAACACTATAACATTTGTGTACAACACATTGCGATCACCACCAAAAATCTAGTTTTCATTCATCACCACACAGTCAATCCCCTTTACCGGTTTTACCTCCCTCCCCAACTCCTCCCCTGTGGTAACCACCATCCGTTCCCTGTATTGAAGAGAGTGTTTCAGTTTTGTTCATTTGCCTTCTTTCTTTATATTCCACAGATGAGTGAAATCATGTGGTGTTTGTCTATATCCATTTGATTTATTTTCATTTAACATAATCCCCTCAAGGTCTATCCATGCGGTTACAAATGGCAGGATTTCATGTTTGTTTTTTTTTTTTAATAGTAGAGTAGTATTCTGTTGTGTGTGTGTGTATGTGTGTGTGTACTACTCAGCTAGCAAAACAAAGGATGAAATCTTGACATTTGTGTATATACCACATCTTCTCTCTCCATTCATCTGTTGATGGGTACTTAGGTTGTTTGTATAACTTGGTTGTTGTAAATAATGCAGTAAAGAGCATGGGGTGCAGAAATCTATTTGAATTAGTGCTTTTATATTCTTTGATAGATAACCAGAAGTAGAATAGCTAGATCAAAAGGTATTTCTATTCTTAGTTTTTTGAGGGTGCTGCATACTATTGTCCACAGTGGCTGCTTCAATTTATACTTCTGTTAACAGTGAATGAGGGTTCCCTTTTCTGGGCAGATGACTTTAATAATGCTGGCTGGGGTTTTCAGAGGAAAAACCCTGTTAGTGAATGACTGAATTCTTTCATTTGTTCATTCATTCATTCAACTATTTCTGACTCTTTACTGTGCAGGCCCTGGGGCTATGGACATTCCTTCAAGAAACAGTCTAGTGGGAGGCAAATAGGCAAAGAAACTGGTTATACATGGGCAAAGCATTGTGCCCACAGATATGAGTCACCCCACAGGGCTAGGCTCCTCACCGTCGTGGTCCTAGAAATCATAACCCACCTGTGTAGTTAAGCACAGGTGGATTCCCTGGGCCTCAATGTTTCATTTGATGTGTCCCTGGTCTTGGGATTTAGAGAGTTGGGGAGAGCTTCTTCAAGGGGGTGGTGCCTTAAATAAGCCTTGGGGAGGTAAGAACAGACCCTAAGGAAGCATGGGATGACCTTTCCCAGCTGAGGGAGCTGCAAAGGCACAGTGGTAGGAAGGTCTGGGACTCTTATGACTGTGTAGACATAACATGCCCCACGTGCTGCCTCAGCTTCTTTTCAAGCTTAGAAAATCCATTTTACCAGATCACCCAGGGGAGTTCAGCCTTTGAGGGGTTTATTTATGATGACCAGATCCACAAAGCAGAGACCGAGAAACCAGAGGGCTTGCCCACTTGGTAGAGACCAAAGTCCTAGAATCTTCTTGGAGGTCCTTTGTGTCCTTCTAGCTTCCCCTCCAGTGTTCCCATCTTCCCTAGTCTTCCTGTTTTCCTTCAAGTCCTTGACCACACTGAGATCGCGTGGTTGTAGCCCTGCACGCAGGCCTTTCTGTAAACACATCCCCATCGTGACTCTGGGCGTGGCCACGCGCCTTAGCTGATGGGACTGTAGCCAGGGTGATGGTGCAAGGATGTGAAAAGTACTTGAACTTCTGGGCTTGTTCTTTTTTGCTACCTCATGGAAGCCTTTAACTGCCATGTGAGGGAAGCCCAGAGCAGCTGACTGGAGAACAGCAGACCAGGAGGCAAAGAACCAAAATGCCCCAGTACATGGTCAGCCAGTTCCTAGCTGACCTGGTCACTGGGGCAGATGCACGAGCAAGCTCTGTCAAGGTCAGCCACCATCTCACCTAGATTGTTGGAACCACCTGGCTGAATCCAGCCAAGTGTCTGACCCACAATATTGTTAAGTCACTAGGTTTTGCAGTGACTTGTTATGCAGTGAAAGCAAACCAATACACACGCCATTCTCTGTCCCAGTGCAGAGTCTTGACAGACCATTCTTTATGCCTAAGTGACTCCTATTCCTCTTTCCCTAATTAATATCCACTCATCCTTTGGATCTCAGCTTAACTATCAGTATTTTCTTGGTTTCACCAGATTAGTTATCTTGATTATAGCCCTTATAGAACTGATTATATATCTTATATATCCTGATTATAGGCCCGTGTGGCACCAAGCACATCTTTTTTATAGCGTTTACCACCATTGTAATCACATTTTTTATTACAGGACCTGGCACTCAACAGGTATCCAATAAACACTGGTTGTGTGAGTAAAGGAATGAATAAAACATTGCTCCCACTTGATGAAAGAGCTGGCTAGTCCTGGGCCTTCACAGGTGGGAGTGGGGGGCAATACTTCTTAGGGATTTGAAGGAGACCCCAGGCAGCTAATGCCCTTCCAGCCTGTGTCTGACAAATAATGGACACATCTACCTCCTTGCGGTGAACAGTTCTAACTCCGCACACCGACCCCGGATCCCTGTTCCTCTGTCCCCTGCTTTGCCACTTGTTTCAATTTCCAAGATGAACTCTCAGAGGGAGGATTGACTGGGAACAAACACACAGACAGAATTTTAGTTTGTGAAGCACGCCTTCCCCTCCTACTGGTCACACCTCAACATGGGCCGTTTCCTGCTGACACAGAAGCACCTTTTCCTCATCAGGAAATGGTGGTCAGAGCCCCACGTAGGCAGGGCTGGCCCCCCTCCACCTCCTCCCCATGGCTTAGATCCTAAGGAGAAACTTCCCGGTCTTGTCCCACACTCAGCACCCTCTCACCGGTGGCTCTAGGGCCAAGTTCCGTCAGTTCTTTTCATCATGGGCTTCCTCTGTTTGTGTGTTCGCACCTGCTCACCCTTGTTTCTCTCCTCACCAACAGCAAACAGAAGTGGGGTCTCGCAGCCCCACTTCCCGGGGACTCTGGGGCACTCGCTGGTCTCTGCTTCCTATCGTCCTAGAGGGTATTGTCTAGAGTGAACCTGCCCTTCCTGGCTCATCCCTCCCTGGGGAAGAATTTCTCCCTGCAGGAATGCCTTTCTTTGTTGGGAAGGAAAAGACACGGGAGAAGCCCCTTCTCAGCTGCATTAAGAAAACACATACGCTTCTGTTTCTGGAGCACTGGAAAACAGATGGGAACCGGAGTTTTAGGCAGGTAGCCAAGGTCTGCGCTCATCAGGGGGTCTAGCCGCAGCCACGGGCCGCGTGGCACCTGGGGTGGGCTTCCTGCGTATGTGTGCACACACGTGTGCAACTGGGAGACTGATGCCCAAGCTGGGGGGCTGCAGGCCACTTGCCCCGGATCCACACATGGGGTAATTGCCCAGGCTTGGCTGCCACTGAAGTGCTCCATCGAAGCCTCAGATCTGCCTGCCCTGCTTACTTCCCTCTAGTGGCGCTTTCTGCTTCAGGGATTTGCCACCTGCTGATGACTTGCCATTACAATCAGTTCTTATTGATCTTGGGACCCATGGTGATAAAAAGCATGGATCTAAGTTCCAGCCCCATCTTTGTCATGTGACAAAGCCCTCATGTCCTTATCTGTACAGAGATAACCATTGAGCTACTCATCCCAGAGGGCTACATGAAGACTAAATAGGCGTTATACAAAAATGGTAAGTTAATGCATTTAAGTGCATAATGTGGTGCTTGGCCCACAGGGAGTTCTCAGTAAATATTAGCCACCTTTATCATCACCATCACCACCATCATTACCATCATCTCATCACCATCTCACCCACAAATTGCCTGGAATATGCTAGATGCTCAATGAACATCTGTTGTATGACTACTTTTTTGGTGAACTTTTTTAAATTGAACGCCTGTGAAGGCATGAAGTTACACCAAATAAAATGGCATGGAACCAATGGTGTCCCCTATCAGCCAGGGCCTAAAACCCAAGGCTAACTAGAGGGAGAGAAGTGGGGACAGCTAGAAAGGTCCATCAATGACTGCTAAGCTTCGGGACAAGCTGACCCATTGGACAGCACCAATAGGTTCCTGGCACCTGTGGAGGAGTAACCCTTAGGAGAAGTTGGCTGAGGTGATCTGCCATTTTCTGGTCTCCCAAGATTGACCAACTTCCTGGGAAGATGATTTCCTGGGGTGGTCCCATGCCAGTTGTGTACCCCCACTCTAAGTCAGAAGGCCTTGCCTTTCTGCCCCCTTTAAGACTCCTGCTTGCATACTTCTTTTCCGTTCATAAAGGACCATTTTTAGTGTGGGGTCCCAGAACATTCTTCTTCATCTCAAAGGCTTAGGGAAGTCCACTGTCTTTAGCAATGGAGACAGAGTTTTCTTAAGCCTGACTCTGAGCTTCCTGGAGTGGAGCTGGGAACAGACAGCAGGCCGCACCCCATGTCTGGAGGCTTCCTCCTCTGGCAAACTCCAGCATCTGTTTGTTAGCAACAAAGCCTTCTTGGCATTGCTTCCTGCTTTCTTCCTTCCTTAGTAACACCTCAGCCTTCAGCAATGTCACCCTGGCCTGGGGCTGGCTTTGGGAAGCCGGATGTGGCCTTGAGACAAGGGCCTTTGCACTAAGGAGAGCAAGAAGCATTAGAGCCATTCAGTAAGAATTAAAAATCAGTGATTTAGGTTCCATTGCATCTTGCTGGACAAGTCAATAACCGTTCACCAGCCTTAGTGTCCCAACAATAACTCAGGGACAATGGAAAGGATGTGTGTCTTACTGCTCTGGTATCGTGGGCTACCTGTGTCCATCCAGTCAAGAGAAACAGATTGGCCTAATTTCTCCTAGGGCCTAACTAGGGCATTAAGGCCTAATGCCCTACAATCTGTTTTTTTTCTAATGATTACTGAGGGAAATGTGTTAGATATTTCATACTCATTGTGTACTATCCAGTTCCCCTTGTAGTTATATCTTTTTTTTTTTTTTTTTGAGATTGAGGCTATATTTTGGGGCATACCAGTCTTAACTTGTTAGGCATTTTTGGTGACCTGAACCTTTTATCATTATGAAGTTTTCCTGTTTACCATCGTCATGCTTTTGCCTTAAAGTCTATTTTGTCCACGATCAATATGGCAACACTTGTCTTCTTGGTCAGCATTTGTGATTTATATTCCTTCTTTCAGTTCACATACATGTCTTAATTGATGATATACTTGAATTTGTAGCTACCAACTTATATTGTGCTTCATATTTGTCTCACTTTCTTACCCTTAGTTGTTTTTCAGTACTTTTTTCCTATGTTACCTCCTTTGCTCCATCTGGGCAGAAAATTGCACATCTGTTTCTATTCCTTTAGTGGTAACCTTAGAAATAAATTCTTTTCTTAGTTTATCCAAGTCTAAAGTTAATCAATATCTTCACCCATCTTTTGAAAAGCACACTTAATACCTTAATACCCTTTAATTCCATTCAGCTTCTTAAAAACTTCTCTGTTGTGCTGCATTTAAAAAACAAAAACTTTCTATATAGTTTTTTTCCCCCTAAATAATCACCTTTTGGGAGGGGGTGGTTATCATTTACACACAACAGACTTCAATCATTTTAAGAATTTTGTCTGATATGTTTTGATAAATGAGTAGTTATGTAACCGCCATCATAGTCAAGATGTAGAATCTCTTTTTCAGCCCTGAAGTCCCTGGGTGCCTTCCTATTCGCAGGACCCTTTCCCATCTCCATGCCCTGGAAACCACTGAATTGCTTTCTGTCACTACAGTTTCATCTTTTCTAGAATTTGTGTAAGTGGAATCATGTAATATATAGACTTGTGTGAAGCTTAGACCTTGCTCACTTGGACCACAATTGATATTCACTTAGTCACATAATATTGATATTCAGCATATCAGTGATTTGCTCTTTTTATTGTTGAGTACTCTTCATTCCTTTGTACAGATTCAAATTTCCACCTGGTATCATTTTCTTTCTGCCCAAAGAACTTTCTATTTCATGTTTCTTGGAGTTCAGGCTGACTGATGATAAATTCTCCCAGATTTTGTTTGTAAGTATTTTTTTTTTAAGATACTTTACTACTTATGGTGGTAAAACCAGTCCTGCATCAGTTTAAGCCTTCGGAAGCGGAAGTGGAGGTCCCTTCACATACCTTTTAATTCTGTCTTAAAAATATTCTTGATCTATTCCTTTTCTATAGTCAATATTTGGCTAAATTTACCCATGTAGGTCACTGTCTTTCTTCTTTCATCTCAGATCTTCTTTCTGAAAGTTCTTTTCTTTCCCCTGTTATAGAACTTTCAAAGAAGGTCTGTTAGTGACACACTGTCCATTTTTTTTATATCTGAAAATACCTTTATCTAAATTTTGGTATTTCAAGGTCAAGGTTCTCTAGGTCTGGACTTTTGGATTGACAATTACTTATATCCCAGCACATTGATAATAACATTCTGTTTTCTTCTGGCTTCTGTAACTGCTGAAGAGAATCAGTGATCATTGGTGCTACATTTCAGGGTAATCATTATTTCCTGGCTACTTTTAAAACCTTCTCATTATCGTTTTCTATGACAGATCTAGGTGTGAACTTTTAAAAAATTGAATGTACTTGGCTTTTGAACCTGTGGGTTGATGTCTTTCATTGTTTCTGCAAAACTTTCAGCTATCAGTTTTTGAAATATTGCCCCTGCTTTATTCTCTTGCATTTTTCTTTTTTTTTCTCTTGCGTTTTTCCATCTGTAACGCTGAAAGATACATGTTAGTTCCTCTTACTCTACCCTTCATCTTCTCCCTTAATTTCCAAAGTTTTTGTCTTTTTGTGCTTAGTTATTCTTTACTGTTTTTTGTTCCCTGCACTTATTTTCTAACTTATTTTTTATTTCTTTAAAAATATTTCTAACTTATTTTTTATTTCTTTTTATTTCACACACATTATTTCACAATTTGTATGGCAAGTCCAGTAACCTCAGTAACTGCTATGGGTCTGTCCTGCCTCCAGCTGTTTCTGTTGGTTCTCAGACATGATGCTTTGTTTCCTTGTGTGTTTGGTTAGCTTTGTACTGTGGGTTGCTCTTTTTCCTTGGGTTTCTATTTATAGAAATTTATGAGACCTGGGATCGCAGAGGATACTTCAAACAAATTGTTGCTTTTGTTTTTGCATCTGCCAGGTCACTGGGGGCCACTAACTGGCAGCAACACTCTATAATAAATTCTTGGTTTTTGAACCACCCAGTTGGTGTGGATTTAGGTTGGGTGACACTTCCAAATTCTCAGGCGTTATTATTTTTTATTTTTATTTTTACATTTTCCCATGGAATGCTTAGTTTAAGATGGTCAGCTTTCCTCGCAGTCCTTATGAAGGAGTGGATTGTTGGTAGCTCTCATGTATGTGGACCTGAGAGTGTAGCCCTTTGAAGTCTCAGTTATTTGAGGGGAGAAACTCGTATAGGTCTCCCCACTTAGGGAAGACTGTGGACTTTGTTAGCTCTTCCCTTAGCCCCAGGACACCAGAAGAACCAAAGCTCTGTTTCATAGGGTTCAATAAATGCCTTCTGGGCAAACACAGCTGCTGTTTTCCTCACCTTTTTTGATTCCTACCTTCACTGCATTATTTTTTTGCCTTGTACATTATTTACTTACTTTATATTGTTTACTTTCTTGCCAGCTTACATTTAAGAAGACCCTGGATAAGATATTTTATCCAGATGCTATAATTCCTTGCAATAAGAAGATCATACCAGGTATCTAGCATTTTGTATTACCAAAACTAGAGTACTGCTGTCACTCTCTGTGTTCTTCTTTGTCCATAGCACATGGGGTCTCAGACACTATTTGGTAAATAAAAGAGTGAACAAGGGAACAAATGAAAATGGACTCACACAACTTGGATTGAATGGACTTTCAGCCTGGAAATATCATGTAATTAGGGAGCTGGCACTATGAATTCACCACTGCCTCTCTGTAATGACCCACGCAAGGTTCAATTGATAGCAGCTGACCTTGATTCAGAGTGGCCTGGGGCAATGGGGAATCCCTCCCTAGAGCGAACCCTTGCCTTATGCATAGAGGAACTTTACAAATGTGTGAGCTTTTGGACATAGCTGGGTTTCAAATGTTGGGTACAGGTTTCAGTGACCCTCTTCTGCTCTTTAATTAGCCCTCTGGGGTTGTTGGCTGCAAATATCCTCCTCACAGTGATGGAGTTTTGTCTTTGGTTTCAATGCTGTGATCCAGTGCCGTGGACAGTCAAACAATCGATAAAGTTCTCAGCTATTACAAAGACTCGGAGTCTAAATGAATTTGCAACAGGGGGAGGCTGGGGAGAGCGCCATCGAGAGCACCTCTGCCTTTCACTGTCCCAGCCCATGCTTTTATTAAAGATAAGAACAAAGGAAGAAGCAAACAGCACACAATTGTGTTTATGCTTATATAAATTAATAAATTACTGCTGAAAACAAGTTTCTCTAGTTAGCAGGGAACATGAGCACAAGCCATTACGTCCTCAGAGAACAGGAGTCAATTTTGGGAAGAAGTTCTGTTTGCAGAACTTCAAGTTCTGGAACTCTGTGTGCAGAGTAACCAGGTAAAAACAAAAGACTCTGGCTCTCCTTAGGGCGACTGGCTCCAACATCCAAGTCCCTGCAACTCAATGTTTGATCCATGAACCAACAGTGTCTGTATCACTGGGACACTTATTAGAAATATAGAATCTTGGGTTCCAGCCCAGCCCTACTGGCTCAGAATATACATTTTAAATAAGAACCTTTGGTTATTCACATGCACGTGGACATTTGAGAATCCCTGTTCTCACCCAGACCTTTCCAATGCATGTGCAGCAAATCGAATGGTTTCAAGTGTGTAATGAGGAACTTATTCTTACAACCCTTCAGATAGATGGTCATATAGGATGACCAACTCTTCATTTTTGCCTGGGACTTTCTCAATTTCAGCAATGAAAGAGACACATCTTTGGAAACCACTCAGTCCTAGGCAAACCAGGATGGCCAGGCTTTTCAGAAAGAACCCAGGCATCTTGATCTCTGGGGAAGGATCTAGGGAATGGAGACACTCTAGGGAAAGACCCCAAATCTGTGTCTTTACATTATCTACCAACAGAAACCCACTTGCAGATGATGTGCCTTGTAGTGGCCTCCATGTTAGCTGCAGGGACAGAACTCTCACAATACATGCACGTTCCACAAATTAGAACTTCATCATTATTTTGAAATTCTTGATATGAACCATTTGATTGTATTCACAATCCATTTACATTATCACAAGAAATTTCAACATTACGTTTGTCAAAGAATGAAAAGGAAGAGCTGTTAGATTCTTTTAATATAATTTCAAGTGCTACACATTTTTGAATGGTTGTAAAATGGTCTTACATTTCCCATCATGTACTTGTGGGAACAAAAGTTCCCTGTTGATAGTAACTTTCAACAATTTGAAGAATTTTAAAGAGCCCCCATCAAGAAACATGTGTGACCATCTCACATGTAAAGACTGATATTAAAAAATTGTGTTCAAGGAAGAAAGCCCAAGTTTCTCATTAAATTTTTGAAAAGATTTTATGGGAAAGTCTTATACATATTCGATATTTAATATTCTCCCTATTACTTTGTACTTAGTTTTCTCATCAAAATTATATCATATAAAGAAGATGGAATACCACTTTTTTACCCAATTGCCCATTGATGCGGTCACATGACCTCCAGCTTACCCCAAAGCACTGAGTGAATTTGTTCACCTTCTCTGTGTGTTGATGCGTGGAGTCTCTGGGGAACCTTGCGTAACCCTTTGTGTTCCCCACTTCTCCGAACTGATTTGGGCCCCTCTACCCAGTGGGTGAGAAAAAAGGTGAATACTACACCCTCCAAGAATTCCCCCCTGGCCCATAGACACATGTAAAAGAATGAAGATGGATCACTTTTTAATTTCATATGCCAAAATAAATTCAAAATGCAACAATAAAACACATGAAAGAAAATACTGGTGATACTTTTCATGACATCAATGATGGCAATGTCTTTGAAGACTTGGTCCCTACCACAAGGGAAACAAAAGCAAAAATAAACAGATGGGATTACCTCAAACTAAAAAGTCTTCATACAGTAAAAGGAAAAAAATTAGTAGATTAAAAAGACATCCTACAGGATGAGTGATATATTCACACCATGAAATTGACAGGGGTTAATATTCAAGGTGTACGAAGTATTCATCCAACTTAACAAAAAGCAAGCAGTCACATTTAAAAATGGGCAGCAGATCTGAAAAGGCAATGTGCCAAAGAGAAGACTAGAAAAATGTTTATAATCATGTTTAATAAGGGAGATTGCAAGTCAAAACCACAATGAGTTACCATCTTACACCTGTGAGGTAGGCATGCATTAGAAAACCTCCAATAATGGGTGCTGGAGAGGCTGTGGAGGAAAAGGAATTCTAATGCATTGTTGGTGGGAATGTAAACTGCCGCAGCCATTTTGGAAAGTGGTCTGGATCCACCCAAAACAACTCAAAATGGATCTACTGTATGATCCAGCAATCCTACCTTTGGATGTCTATCCAAAGAATATGAAGCCATCAACTAAAAAAAATTACATGTTTCCTGCAGTGAGAGGGAGATCAATAGCCCGTGTAGGGACACCACGAAGTGGGGTCAGGAGTGGGGAGGTGGGGGTGGGTGAAGAATTCGCCAGAGACAATATGGAAAGCAAAAAAGGCAGCAGATTTATTGATTACCCTGCTAGAGAAACAGGGGGTGAAATGAGAGTGTCTGCCCAGAGAGGGAAGTTTGAGGTGCTTTTTCACTCTGAACTTGCGGGCTTTCTAAGATTTAGGACAGGTCTGTGCTGGCTGCTGTCTACTAATTGTCAGACTGTGATGAGTCCTGCATTTTGAGAACTGACATCGGCCTTTAATGGGCACAGGCAGCCTGTGAGCCCGTTTCAATGCAGGCATTTGGCTCCATGGCTGCTGCTGTCTCCAGACCGGTTCTGGGGTAAGTCTTCATTCCCCTCATCTGTTCAAAGGTCCCCAACATCCCACAATGTTTACTGCACATTATTTACTACAGATAAGATACAGAAACGATCTAAGTATTCACACTGGATCAAGAAAATGTGGGCTAGCCACCCTACTCAGCTATTAGGGAGTAGGAAATGTTGCCATTTACAGTGAAATGAAAAGGGCACAGGGAGAGATGAACAGCCGAGGAAGCCAGAACGAGGTGAATATTGGGTGGTTTAACAAAGGGGCCTGAAATAAGGAATCAAAGTAGATGAACTGACAAAACAAAAAAAATTAGAAACTAGCAGACATTCTTGACAGAAGTGAGGCTGAGAAGGAGGGTGGAGGGAGAAAGGGTCAAAGGGGTAAGTAGCGGAGAAAAATGTGATATTCTGGAAGTTCTGTAATGAAGATTAAAAAAAGGCTCCACCTCCCACCTCTCCTCTTCCTTCCCATCTCCCTTCCTCTGTTTGAGGGACCCCTTCTTCAGTGACACCCCAGTTGCCTCAGATGGTTGTTATGGCAACCTAGTGCTGGGAGGAGCAGGGCTGACTTGGAGAATGGGCTTCCCAGGCACAGCTACTCCTCTTTGGGGCAAAATATACAGTGGGAGCCGAGGACAGGGCAGGATGCTGAAAGGCTGAGCTGGCCCCCGGGGACAGAGAACCTCCATATTCAGAGATGCTAGGCACACACCCTGGCCTGGGGTATCCCAGACACCCGGCTCCTACACCTTGCAAAAGGTCTCAGGGTCTTTCCAAAGACTAGTTCATCAGGAGGCCACACTCTCTTCTCACAACTAGCCTTTCTTCTGGAGCCCTGGGGGCATTTTGCCACACCCCTTGACCTATTAGCTTGAACTTGACTTTGGACTCCTGGGTCTTGTAATAAGACTTCACTGGTGCAGATGGTGTCAGCCTTGTGCATGGGGGCTCTTGGCCTTGCCGCCTCCCATTTCTGGGGTCTTGGGCAAGTCCTGCTGAAGCACCCCAGCCTCCGTCTGCAACCTGGGACTATCGCAAGCCCACCTTGTAGGGTCACTGTGTGTGAGTGCAGCTTTGCCAAGTTCTCAGCGCCACTCCCGGGCTCCCGGCAGCCCTCAGTGTCCAGTCAATGGGGATTGATGTTCTTATTATTTTCCCTCACCTCCCCAAGCTGTTCTTTTTTCCTTTTCTTCTTATAACAAAGTCCTGCCAGGTACTGGTGTTTAGGTGGCTGTGACCTCTTCAGCTCTTCCTGTAAACCTGACTCTCAAAGAAAACAGACTCCCCAAGCAGAAGAAAAATCAAAGTTGGTGCACCTAAATCAATAATTCTGCACAAAGCGAGGGTAATTAATAAATGAAACCACAAAGAAACGCCCAAGAGAACCTATTATAGAAAATAACGCTGGAGCTGTTGTCTGCCATCCAGAGGCGCGTGTCTTCGACTCCGGGCTTTGAAGCTCTCCAGCTGATCTCACGGAGCGCTACAGTTGGAGGGGACATTAGTCTTTCCAAAACTGCTAACTTTTTGCCATGGAATAATGACGACTAGCTGACTAACGACAAATAACATTGATGGGATTATTCTGGCTGCTTTCTAAGAAAATTTTAATACATCAGATGGTGCTGCGGGTTGGGTTCTCTGGGAGGCAGGCTCCGAGACAGGTTAGGATAGAGGGGATTTGTCAGGCAGTGTCTCTCGGAGGGGCGGGAAGCAGGGTGGGACAGAGAGAGAAGTCAGACTGGGACACAGGCCCCGGCCAGGCCAGGCCCAAGGGTGTTTTGCAGCTCACGGAGGCCCCTCAGAGTTGTGGGAAAGGACCAAGATCCCAGGGCTTTGTCCGTCACCTCCTCGCTCAGGCCCTCGCTGTAGGCCACCTCGGGGAAGGACTGGGCCTCCGGTGGCGGCACTCTGGGGCGACACTGGTGGGGACTCCGGCAGCAGGTCACTGTGGCCTTTCTTGTAGAAGGATCTGGGCCGCTCCTGCCTGTGTTCGTCACAAAAGGTAAATGGAGGCTGGAGCAGGGGCCTGGCGTCTTGCTTGGCTACTCCAGATGTTATAGTGGCTCCCCAGGTACATTTATGGAACCCCATAATTTTGAACCCTCCCCTCAAATTAGAGCTCAATCTTCTTTTGTTAATTAGCAAACCGAACCTCAGATTGGGAAGGGACCCAAAAGTCACTCTGAAAGTTACTAGAATTGCCAGTTGGCCTGTTTTGGGGTTCAGCTCTCGCGTTGCCTTCTCCAGCCAGTCTCGCTGAGTGGGATGGTGCACATCAGCCCCACACCCAGACCTTTGAGGCTGGGTCACTGGAGCTTTTCAAGGGCAGGGATAACTGGAACAATTACAGGGTTTACTGAAGAGCCATCTCATAGGGCTGCCATAAGCGAGCTCATATATTCTTTCTATCCTTAGGAAGGAAGGAATGAATGGGCCTAATTCAGGTTCTGGACAACTTGGCCCAGGGGTCCTGAGTAACCTTCTGTAGGTTACTCACCAATGAAAACATTAGGGCGCCTCCCCCATGACCCCTAAAGAGAGGACCTGCAGGCTTCTTCGAGTTTAACCTCAAGATACTCAGAATTAATGAAGCCCTCTTAGTTCCTGACATTTGCATCGTCGGTCCCTGCAATAGCATCTGGAGAATTTCTCCATGACTTCCATGTCTCACTTCTGAGCCCTTCCTCTGGACCCCAGGTACTCCATATACAAGCTTTTATTTTTATGGATTTTTCAAAACATATTATTTGATGCCCGGCCCATTGTGTGGCCTGAAATAGCTGCAGGTGTTTGGAGATTCTTTCAAGATTTGTTTTTAAAAGAGAAAAAAAAAAAAACAGCTTTAACTCTTCCTGTTATAAGAACATCTGGGGGCTCTGGCCCAGCCAGCTACTAATTCCCAAATCTCCAGCAGACCTTACCAGTGTCGGCCACACCCCTGCTGGCACCTGGGCTTCCTAAGGACACACCCTCCAAGGCCACTCCCGGAGTACAGCAGGATGAAGCGGGTAGGGGTTTGGGTTCTTGAATCAGATGGTCCTGGGCACAAGCCCAACCCAGGCTGGCATCTTAGACAATTGCCTCAGGTCTCCAAGCCTCAGTTTCCTTGTCTGCCAGATGCTGATGACATTGCCCACCTTACAAGGCTCTCTGAAGATTAGATGAGCTAATCATTGCAAAGCTCTCTAGCCAGTGCCTGACCCATGAAGAGAATCCAGGGAAGGAAACCTCAAAAAACAGCTGGGAGGGCACTGGCGTGCAGGTGAGTCTGGAGAAGCAGCAGCATCCATAAGTATTTCCTTGGACTTGTTGGGTGCCCGGCACCACGCCAAGGACCCGTGCCTTGGACTGTTTCCTGCTCTCATTGATGGAGTCTGCAGAGGGGTTTGGGCCTCTAGGGGACAGGCAAGAGAGGTGAAGGGCTCTGACATGCTGTTTGATAGGTCTTCTTCTCCAGACTCCATCTGAGAAGCGACTTCGAAATGTTCATTTGCCAAACATTTACTGAGTTGCAAATAATGGATCCCATTGTGGCTACTTTATGCAGGTGAGGGATTTATGAAACCCTCTGAGATAATGCAGGGAGTCTTTGGGAGGGCAGGGGCTTGAGGCGAGGTTTCCAAGGGAAATGCTCAGAACTGTGTGGCAGAACTGGCTTGCTGGGGGCTGGGATTGCTGTCTCAGCAGCTGCCATTGAGCCGGAGGCCAGGAGCTTATGTCACCGCAACAGCAATCTGTCCTGCCACCGGCAGCTGACCTTGTAACCAAGGCCACCCCGAAAGCCGGACCACAAGTCAGAAATCTGTGCTTATTCTCCCTGGGGTTCAGTTCTGAATCAGGGGCCCTCAGAGCAGAGCAGGTCATATGCCTGAGTCTTCTCTGCAAGGGAGCCTGGGAATCGAGTTCTGGAATAGTCTTAAGATGGCAGAACATGAGAGAATTTTTCAAAATGAAGTGCTTTTCAGAGCATGATGGTATATGTCCTTATGCCTCTATTGGAAACACCATCCAGGGCGCTCAGACCTCACCCTTAAAGGTGCTCACTTTCTAGTGGGGCAGACATATCTCCATAAGTGACACTGCAGGTGGTGGAGGCGCTTACAGAGGTATAGATCATCTGCCCATTCTCGGCATGTTTGTACCTGGATCCAGGGCCAAGTTGGTACTGAGAGAGGGAGACTTTTCTTCTTCTAGCAACAACATGAAGTGTCAGGCAGCCTGGGGTCAAGTCCCAACTGTGCCACTGACCATCCATATCATTTTGGATTTCTTAATTTCTCTGAGTCTCAGTTTCTCCATCTGTAAAATGGGAACATCACCTCTATCATATATATGAGGGCTAGTGATGACTTTAAAGGCAATGTCTGCAAGCTGCCTGGTATGACAGGTGTCCAACAGAAGGTGGTATTTTTTAGTTGTTGGTGTGAGCATGACGAGAGAGGGTCCTTTTGGAGGGCGGTCTGTGTGCAAAAGGCTTTCAAGAGGTGGAGGAGGGTTGGGAGAGAGGAGAGTCCAAGACCTGTCTGCCGTGGCATTCTGGGAAGTGTTACCCTCTGCTAACAAGGACATTCTTGGGACTAACACCCAGTGCTCAGTTGTGAAGCTTCAATGCTGATTGTCACGAAATGAAAAACACCGATAAGCAAACAGCCCCTTCCTCCCCACGGGGCGTCCCTATTCAAACAGGAAGCAATGACAGGCAGAGTTTGAGTTTTGGGCCAGACAAGCTTCATCCTCCTGCTGCAAATGCCCAGCCAAGGGCTCCAGTCTCTGGGCGGGAACTGGAGGTGACAGAGAGACGCAGGTCTAGAGTGGGCAGCTGCTCCCCTGGTCTGGCCCTGGGCATGCAGGCTGGCAGGGGCAGGCTGCGGTCACGCTGACCCCTCCCTTTGGTGGCCTCTGTGTTCCTGTCAGGTACCCGTGCAATGCTTGGTGCCCTCTCAGCTTGTCCAGTGCTGCCAGCTGCTGGAGGGCTCCAAAGAGGCCAGGCAAATTCCCAGAGGGCCACTCTAGACCAAACTACTGGCTTTGGAGTTCCCTGGAGAAGCTTTCCCTAAGTTCCATCTACCCACCTGGGTTGCTTCTCAGAAACTGGCCCAGAGGGGAGCCCTGTCCAAAGATATTAGGCTTGAAAGGGCAGGTTCAAAGAGGGGAGAAAGTAAGAGACATGCCCTTTAAGTTGCATTAAACTAAAAAGACTTTCTTGAAAACTCTAGGGGTAGGTCTGTTTTCAGGTATGGCTTGATTCAGGAGCTCAGATGATGTCATGGGGCACTGCATGTGTGCCTGCTGGCTCTGTTCTCAGGTGGGAGTTCCTTCCATGATAACCAGGGGGCAGCAGTAGTTCCAGACTTACATACTCTAGGGTTCAAGTCTAGTAGGAGGTAGAGGTCAGCAGTCTTAGCAAACATTTCATTGGCTGCATTGGTTTGTATGGCCACTCCTAAATGAATCACTTTGGCCAGAAGAATACAATGCTTTCACATGTCCACCAGTAGGGGTAAGAGGGGTGAAATCATGAATTGAGGGTGGGGAAGGGTTGCTCCTAGGAAATAAATTAAGCACCAGGACCAAAAGAAGGTAAGATCGAAATTGGTAGTCCAAAAAGGCAAAGGCCCACTCTGGTAAGTACAAGAAGACAACTGCAGAAAATGAAAAGGTCAAATGAGCTAAAACTTCCTAAAAACATCACAGATACTGAAAAGCACACTTTGTGAAATTTTCAGCAAAGTGAAAATGAGGAGTAAAAGATACACTACTTGAGTTAAACTGGATGTTTAAAATTTTTTTCAAATGGTGACTTTTAAAATGTATTTATTTAAAATTTTTCATTATTTGTTCCTAGTTTTATAAAACTGGGTCAGAGAAAGTAACTTGTATACTACCTGTTATTTGGCATTTCCTAGAGTTTGATTTGTGCCTTGGCATATGATCAATTTTGTAAATATTACACAGGCTACACAGACACTTGACAAAAATGATATAGTCTCTTTGCGGGATATAAGCTCAATGTCTATTAATTCAGCTATTAATGATATAGTTTGACTCTCTTATCGCTTTATTAAGTTTGCCTTCTTGATCTTACATGGATTGAGATGGGATGCTAAAAGTCTTCCATTAAAATTGAGTTTCTGTCAATTTCTATTCACACTTCTAAGAGTTTATGCTTAATATATTTCAATGCTGTATCCTGCAGTCCATAAAAGTTCATGGACGGGGCTACTACTTCATTATTGATCATAACTTTTATCAGTATTGCATGACTCTCTTTGCCCTATTTAATGCATTTTTTCTGAATTTTACACTATCCATTTTCCATGTTGCCTTCCTTTTTCTTTTGGTTCCCATTTTTTTCTCATATATTTATGCTTTAGGTTGATCAGAGCTTGGGGAAGATGGGGCAGCATCTTTTAAGGGTGAACGGGATAGAATTATTCACCCGATTTTGCACTGTCCCTTCTCTGGCAATACAAGCATGAAATGGAAGCATGAGATGAGTGAAAAGTTACCTGTATTCACCTGGTTGCTGTAGGTGAGTTCTGCACCCCAAGCTGAATAGAGAACTCATGGGCCTAAACAGGTACAGAGGAGATCACAGAGCAACTGTCTCTGTCCTGGAAAAATCGCAGAGTCGGAAGGACACCCGGAGATAGGTGAGGGATGGTGTCCTTCCACTTCTCAAAAGGGAGATTGTGGGTTCTGAGACTGTAGACCGGCACATTTTTCTCCATGCAAGATATGAAGATGGATTGTACAGGTGTGGCTTGCATTTTGAAAAGAGAGTAAGAATCATCGGGATCCAAGATGGGTTCACAAAGAACAAATCTTGTCGAATAGCATAATCTCTCTGACAGATCTGCGGGGCTTGAACAAGTTTTTTAAAAAATATTTCATTTAAAAAGTGATGGAAGTATACAGAATAGAAAGAATAGTATTATGCAGCAAATGGACCCATTCTCCAGTTTCGTTTTTCAACTCATGACTCATCTTGTTGGATTTTCAACCATATTCTCTCCTTTCACCTCTTTCTCATTATTTTGCAGCAAATGGTTTCTGAAAACCATAACTACAATACCATGGTCACACCTCTGTTACTTGTTGGTACATAACAAATTGCCACAAAACTCGTGACTTGAATTGAAGTTTAGATATAGAGATTTGATTAGATTCATGTTCAATGTCTTTTCTTTTTGGCAAGTTTTGCACCATTTAGGAGTTCAGTAGGGAAAACAAAGCCCACACTAGGAATTTCAGCAGAGGACAGAACTACAGGATGCAGCACCTTTCCTAGGAGTAGGGAGTGAGGGGAAAAGGATGACAAAATTGAGGACAGCAGAGCTGGGGCTCCAATTTCCCAGTGGCCACTACCCAGTTGCTGTGACTGGGTCCTCCCAGGGCAAATGATGAAGCAACGATGTCAGACTCCAGCAGTCAGTGAGAAGTAGTTAGGCCCTCCTCCCTTCTCAGAGGCAAACATGAAGTGAACCCGCATAGGATAAAGGTGTTGGCCAGAGATCCAGTCCCAGCATCTCAGAGCAGGGCTTGGAGCTGAGAGACAGCAGGTGAATAACTCGTGCCTCCTTCGTAAGTAGTGTTATGTA
Source organism: Scalopus aquaticus (assembly GCA_004024925.1). NCBI lineage: Eukaryota > Metazoa > Chordata > Mammalia > Eulipotyphla > Talpidae > Scalopus > Scalopus aquaticus. The sequence continues at coordinate 48,072 of PVIJ01002573.1, read as the reverse complement.
CTCATCGGGAGGTACACAAAGCTTTGATATTTCTCTTTTGTATATGTTGTTGCCAGTCACTATGATGATTACCTTAATCCATTAATTCATTTGGGATCACAGCATTAGTAAGTATTCCACTCTTGATATCATTTGTTAACCAGGTAGAGAAATAAGTATAGGCGGAAAGTTCTCTGGGTGGAGTCGTATTTTTGAACACACACAGTGTTGATTAATGGCTCAATGTGTACCTACAGGGAAGTTCCTGGTGGTTGGTTTTTTGTCCTTGACCTTGCACTATTTAGCAATTCTATCGATCACTTAAATGAAGACAGAGTATGTAGGGGTCATTCAAAGGTATTTGTGGAGGGCAGTGTTGTTGACTACCTTCTTTTTTTTTTTTTTTCCCCACATCCTGGCACTTGTGGAAGCCTTAATACTTGCATGACCCACTGGGGAATTCTGAAGAGATGTTTGCAGTGTAAGGTGATTGCCTGGATCTGGCTGTCTCATGTTCTTTGTGCTTCATTGCTCCAAGGGCTGAGGCTCAAGGGCATCAATATCTGGGACACACTCAAAACTTCTTGAGAGCTCAATAGGCTAGGAGCTCTGGTCTAAGGAGGGTGCGGTGAGGAATTCTGCCTCAGGTCATAGCCAACCCTCCCAGGAAGGTCCCAAGGCAGAAGAGCAAATGGGAAGTCAAATAACCACTGTGTTATTTACTGTGTTGATTTCTGACTCCCATGAAAAGCTCTCTGAGAACCTGAGCTGGACCTCAGGGAGTAAACTCAAGTGTTGGGTGGGGAGGGGAAGGAGCTTTCCCTCCCTCAAAGCCCCAAATCAAGCAGTGACCCGAAACCAGGGTCAAAATGCCTGAGTGCTAAGACATAATTAGACACTAGGCCTTCTCCATGCAAAAGAGGTTCTAACCCCTTGTTTCTGTACATACATGAGAGGAGAAGAGAGGCCCAAAGACTGAGTGAAGAGGGTCTGGCTTTCTCCCATGGGGGGTTAGGGAGGCGACGGGCAGGAAGGGAAGACCTAGGCTGAGTAGCTGATCAAAGGTCACTTGGGTTGGGTCGGAAAGGAGCTAATCTCATGTGAGAACATTTGGACGTGCCCGTGGCTGAGCCCACAGCAGATGTGGTGCATTGTTGTCCGGGAGGGTGTGGGTAATCCGTAGCAGACGTAAGAGTGACCTAGGGTTTCAGTGTCAGCAGCTTCGTAATGAAGCGATAGTATGGCGTGGCTACCAAAACTGCCGCCAAGGTCCACAGCTGGGCTCACAGAACAGCGGAAGAGAGCAGCGCTTCATTCCAGTTTGGTCTTCCACCCCGGAAGTAATGAGCTACTGGCTGCCAAAAGGGAGATCATTTGGAACATATTCAAAGGAGGGGGCTTCGGATGGCCAGGAGATAGGAAACATTGTCCCTTATGGAGTAAGGGAGGGAATATGAGGTATGTGGCTTGGACAAGAGGTTATGGGTGATACTAGAGCTGCATCTGTTTTTAGAGGGATCCAGCTTGTTCTTTCTGCCCATAAACCCAAGAGATGGGAGACAGGAGGTGGGGAAAAGAGAGCATTGCCAAACAATGAAAGCAATTCTAGAATGGAAAGGTAGAAATAGAAAGTCAAGGCATCTTGTCACTAGGAGTGGATGTCAGCTGAGCCTGGGGGTTATGGTCCACAAAATACGGGGATTAAGCAAGATGCCATCTATGCATCCCTCTGACATTCATGAGCCATGATCTCAAGACTCACGAGACTAGAGAAGACCCAGTCTCATAGTCTTTCAGGGGAGGACCTTTGGAAAGTACCCTATGGAGGAGGGAAAAGAATATTGGTTGAGGAGGGACATTCCCAGGGAGAAAGGACAGGACAACAATCCCTGGGGGTCCCCATAGACCTGGGCTTCTCTCCTAGACCAGATCCCAACAGGCTCTGTCCTGCTATGAGTGAAAGCTTCACCCCTTGCCCTGCCCCCTCCAAATAGCCAACAAAGGGCAGCAAGTTTCCTTAATCAATGTCTTGTCACCAAGCCTTGATGGATGTCCCTGAACTTGTGGTCCCCAAATGCTGTTCTGAGGCCAGAGCTCACTCTGAGAATACCCCACTTGTGGTGTCACAAGATAAAGGAGCAGGTGGGGATTAGGTGCAAAATCTCCTTATATTCTCAGTCTCAAGAGGGGGAATATAAACCCATTGACAGAGACAGACCTGCCTCTTCAAGTGAAAAGCTAACATGGGCCCAGGGGATAGCTGGGCTTGACCTTCAGTGGAGAGAGGAAGAACCCTCTCCAATGCCCTTGTTAGGGGGATTTGCCCTCTCTCTCACCAGTCCAGGAAGTGTTGCCAGCCATAGCAGACCCAAGGTGTCCATGTGGCTGCTGACTGTTTACTTGCTGGTGTTTCCACCTCTGTGTTTGTGAGGGGTCAAGAGTCACCTCTATCTTAATAAGTGATAGCGGTGGCTGGAGATTCAGGTTATGGTTCATAATAACCCCCAACTTACTGTGTGGTGATGCTGGAGATTACTTTTGGGGCTTTCTCCTTGAATCTCTCTGACTGAGAAGGCAGAAGCAGGAATGGGGATGGAAGGGGCTTTTTATATAATAAGAATAACCTGTGCAAAGGCATGAAGCATGTGAAATAAGAATTATCTAACAGAGGAGAAGGGGCAGGTGTGACAGCTGGGTGCAGCTGGATCTTGGATGACCTCATGACATCACTTCCTGTTCCTGCCATGGCCCTCCCCCAGCAGAGCCCTTCCTTCGCTTCCAGCCCTTCTTCCCACCTGCCTCCCCTCTCTCCCCACAGGACTGTGGACAGGTTATTAGGCGCGCCTTTGTGGTCTGGCCCATGGGGAGGGGTTCTGAAGGACACAGTACAGAGGAGGGCAGGGATTTCCTGACTGCAGGGAGGCGGTGGCATGCTTGGCAGGTTGTTTTATCCAAGGCTGCTCACTTCCCAGAAAGCGCTTCCAACTCTCACTCTTAGATTAATAAAAAAATCAGATGGGCCCAGCTGGTTGGTGAGAATAGTGTGCTAACGAGGCCAAGGTTGCAGCATGACCCCTGGAAGGCCCTGGAAGCTCCATACACAGAAATTCTGTTCACAGACCTTTGACCCCGGCACAGATGGTCATCTTGACCTTGGCCAGGCACACGGCCCCCGCCATCCACTGAGCCTTGATCCTGCTCCCAGACTGAGCTCTGAGTCTGACTGCAGACTGAGTGCCAAGCACCAATCAATCAATTAATCAGCCATCTGACAGCTCTCTGTGGAAGAACTTCTAGAGCTGCCGAGTGCTGTTTCAGGACAGTGGGGGTGAAGGCATTATGTTGGGCGCTGTGGCCTGCCAGGCCCGGTGGTACACTGGGGCAGGAGAGGCACGCTCAGGGGTGCTGGCTTCCGCCCACTGTCAGATGCAATGGCCTCGGCACCCCACACTCTTGGTGGAGGTGCCTATGAGGTGGCTGTGGGAAATCCTTGTTGGTGGCTTTTGGACAGATCGCTTATGCGGAGTGGGGACGGCCTCAGAGGTGTCATTTGTCAACTGGGTGCCCTGGGGCAGTGACTTGTCTCCTCAACACCCGATTTCCATTCTGCACAATAGGGGTGAAGGAGGGTGCGCTTCCTGACCGAAGCCATGCTCAGGAGATGGTTTTCGAGAAGCACCTGTGATTGCTCTAAGGCCCACCCCCGGGGAGGGCTCATGAGATTTCTGTGTTTCAGTCAGAAGAGTCACAACGAATCCTGCCCCTCTTATACACCCAAGGTCAGGGGGTCAGCCTGTAGAGCTCCCAGAACCTAGACCCTGAGCCTAGAGAAGGGAGAGCTGCGGACCCAACGGAGCTTGTTCTCCGTCCCCCTCCGCCATCACACTTCCAGCACCCCAAGCTCCTTGGTCTCAGGTCCTAGTAAGCGAGAGGGGTCGGGGTGCTCCATCTTTGGGGCTTATCAGCAAGCCCTCCCACCTCCCATCCTCCTTCGGCAGGATTAATGCTGTTCTGCAGCCTCAGCGCAAATTTCAGCCACCACTAATGGTTACCATGACAACCCTGCACAGGGAGGAGCAGGGCGGTCCGGGTTTGGGGATGGAAACCTGAGTTTCCAAGGCAGTCGGAGGCGCTGCCTTCGGGTGTGTTGCGCAGCTAAGATTCTCAGTGGGATTGGGTGGGGTGGGGTGGGGTGGGGCTGGGGGCAGAGCGCTCTGGGAACAGCCTTTTTGCTGACAGCCAGGACCTCTGTCCTCACAGCTGCTGGGGACACACTGCGTTGCCTGGGTGCTCCAGCTGCCTGCTGTTTGTCCTTCACTGGGCCTCTTGCTGGGAGCCTAACTGTGACTGGTCCTTCACCCCACATTCCAGCTCTCCGCTCAGACCCCACAGTAATTCCGTGTCCCCCACAGCAACTCTGACTCAGAATGAACCCAGGGCTCTCCTGAACTGCCCAAGTGCTCAAGACGCTGCCAAGGAAAGGAAATGAGTTTACTAAAATTCAAATTTGATCAGGTCTCTCTTTTATTTAAAAGCCTTCAATGGTTCCCCAGTGTCTTCAGGATAATGGCCGACCCTTTATCACTGCCTGCAGACTCCTGGCAGGCTCTCCAGGCTCTCGGCTCCCTCCTACCGCCACCCTCCTTTCCTGCTGTTTCCCACCTCACCCCGACTCTGTCCACACCACAGTCTTTAGTGCCTCTGGAGGGTGCACCCTCTCGCCCTTGGGCCTGGGCCTGTGCCGACTTTCTCCCTGGACCCTCCCTGTCTTCCGCTTATTTGCTCTTTGTCCAGGTGGTGTGTCCCTGGGGAGCTCACAGCAGGCCTACGAGCCCCCTTGCTCCAGAGCAGTGTTTCCCCACCAGAGCCTGGGTCTGCCCTGGTTAGACACGCCCACCGGTGTCTTCCCTGCATGCTGCTCCCCTGTTGTGCGGCTCTGGCCTGTGCACAGGTGGTGCCTGGTCCTGGCTGTGGGCTGAATGAGTGAACGAATGAAGGAGACCGCTGCCTGTCCTGGGCCGGCTGTCGGGGCGGGGGCAGGTGGACACGTGGGCAAAGTCTGGCCTCTGAGGTGGGTGGAATGGCGGTGCCACAAATGAGAGCGGGAATTTAGTTTATCAAGCTTCAGAGAAAAAAAACACAAAACAAAACTCTGGACAATTGGATTCTCTGCACCAGTGGAAAGCTCGGAAGAACTGGAAACCACTTAAACCTCAGGCCTTTGGGAACTGGGTCAGGCAACTGGGTCTGTGTACTCTGTGGGGAATTGTGCAGTGATTAAAAGCACCTTTGAAAAAGAAAAAAGAAGCCCAGAAGATCATGGCAAACCATGCAGAAAGAGGGCATAGCATTTGGAATAATTTGCTGTTGAATGAAAGAACAAGGCAAAATTCTGTGCCCCAGGATTCCACGAAGGTGATGGCCTGAGCGCTCAGGGACTGGCTGGGGGTGGGCGGGGCGGGCAAGATCAGCATTTTCACATTGAGGTCACATTGAGGGCCTCCAAGGTGGTGTCTTAGGGTCTGGGGCACCTCTACTTCTTCCTTCTGCCCCCAACTTTACCCTACTCTCCCCTTCTCTGGTAAGACAAAGGGGAGGGAATAACTCAGTAATAGGTTAACAGAAACAGAGGGATCAGATTTACAGCAAGAGACCAAAGGTGAGAGAAAAGGCATTGCCAGCTCCTGGATGAAAGAGGCCCTGGGAGAGGCAATGACATTGACCTGCTGGGAACGGAACCCCACATTTTTGGCTAGCACCCCTGGAGAGACATCACAAACAGGCCTGGGGAGCTCTGGGCTGGCATACATGGCTGCGCGGATGTGAGGCTGCATTCCCAAATGCAGATGCCGGGGCCCCGCCCCTGCTGTCTCCCGCTCCCTGGCACCAGAGAGCAGTGCTGGGGCAGCGCTCCTCCTTGCCCATAGTCCTTTCTCTGCAGCTCTGCTCTGGCTTTTCTCCTTCCTGCCCCAGGCCTGTCTGCACTCTGACAGCACCCCTCTCCCCTCACACCCCCCAAATGCTCCTGCCCTCCACCTGCAGAGGGCTCATTTTCTCTCAACACCTGTCTGTGCCCCTTTCATTCCTGCCCCAGGCCCTGGCTCATGGGGCTTCCCGGAACCATCTCCAGACGCCCTTACTTTTCTGGGGTGCTGGAAAGGGATCCATTCTGCCTTCATCCCTCCGAAGGGCCTGGAGGACACTTGTGCTTGAAGAGGTCAAATAAGTCTTTGTGGTAGATGGGTGCCTTGCAGTTTCGGGAGCAGGTTGGTAAGCAAGGTGTTTGGGGCACAGGGAAGCCTGCACTCTTTCGCCATCCCACGGAGGGGCTTTGGGGTGACTTTTACTTTCTTTTTTATATTATTCTGTACTTTCCCAGTCATCTAAAATAAATGTTTAAGAATCAGAACAAAAACTTCATAGACTACTCATGCCCTCCCCCACTGCACCTTGGGCATCTTTTACTTTGCCCCCTTGGGGTCACCCTTAGTCAGGGAAAGGACCAGCATAGATGGCAGATCTGAAACTAGGGACTTCACCTAGCTCTCCTTCTAAGGGCAGCATGATAGAGATCATGGGCTTTGGAGTCAGACTGTTTCGGGTTTGATTTCAGGCTCTACTCTTTATGGGCAGTGGGACCATAGGAGTGTTAATTAACCTTTCTGAGTCCCCATTTTCTCATCTACCATATGCATTTAATAATACCCGTGTCAAAGTTCTTGTGAGAACTATATGTGTTAGCTAGTTTTCTGTGCCTAGCACAGTGTCTGGTACATGGTTAGTGCGCCACAAGTGGTGTCTTCTTTTTAATCAGGGGGAAAGAATGGATTCTCTTGTAAAAGCAGCTTTAAAAAGCCCTACATGAAAACCTCCATTCAGATCTATGTCCTGAGCTTCAAAATTTGACATGAAGGAGAAATTCCTGGCTGGCATCATAGAGGAGCCTTCCTGTCCCAGTGTCTGCAGAGACATGGAACTCTCATCAGGCTGTAAGGATGGGTGCTGCCAGTGTGTGGATGAGTGTTTCTGTGGTGGCTCTGTTGATGCCCACCAGTGGACCAATGCCTCCATAGGCAGGAAGAGTTGGCAGGAGGAGTGAGTTGAGGCTGAGAACCTTTTCACTTAATTTGAATTTCAGAGGACAGGGAGGAACAGGAAAAAGCATTTGAGAAAACAAGGACCCAGAACGTTCCAAAATTGATGAAAACTATATATGCATACATTAAAGAGCATAACAAATCCCACAGAGGGCACCCCCACCCACACACACATTGTAATATCATAATCAAGTTTATAAAGACCAGTGACAAGGAGAAAATCTTAAAATCAATCAAGTAAAAAAGCAAAAGAACATGATAAAATGATCACAGACTCCTTGTCAGCAACTATGTAAATCAGAAGATTATGTAAACTGTCAACTAAGAGTTCTGTATCCATTGGAAATATATTTCAACAATAAAGACAACATGAAATCTTGTTTAGATATACAAAAATTGAAAGAATTTGTCTCTGGGAGATCTACACAATAAGAATTGTTACAGAAAGTTTTTCCAAGTATAACAAAATGATGCTAGATGGAAAATTGGGACTACATAAAGGAAGAGAATCAGAAGTAATTGAGATATAGGAAAATATGAGGGTTACCACCTCATTTTAAAATTTCTTTAAAAGATAATTTGCTGTGATGTGTGTAACACAGACAAAAATAAAATCTTTAACAACTATAGCATGAAGAACAGGGAAGAGAGATGGAAGCATACTATTTTAAGATTTCTTAAACAACAAACTTGAGTATTTTAAACCTTGGAATAACCACTATTGTTGGAGCCAGTCGCCCTAGGGAGAGCTGGAGTTATTTGTTTTCACCTGGTTACTCTGCACACAGAGTTCCAGGATGTTAGAAGTTCTGCAAACAGAACTTCTTCCCAAAATTGACTCCTGTTCTGAGGATGTGATGGCTTGTGCGCCATGTTCCCTGCTAACTAAAGAAACTTATTTTCAGCAGTAAATTATTAATTTATATAAGCATGAACACAACTGTATGCTGTTTACTTGTTCCTTTGTTCTTATCTTTAATAAAAGCATGGGCCGGAAGAGTGAAAGTCAGAGGTGCTCTTGATGGCGCTCTCCCCAGCCTTCCCCCATTGCAAATTCATTTAGACTCCAAGTCTTTGTAATAGCTGAGGACTTCATCGGTGCCGGCTGGCCACGGCACACTAGCAATAAAACAAAAAGGTTTAGTTAGTAAGCCAATGGAGATAAAATGGAATACTAAAAAATACTCAACTAATCCAAAAGAAGGTACATAAAGGGGGGGAAAAAAGAACAGTCAAGACAAACAGAAAACAAATATTAAGATGGCAAATTTAAACCAAACCTATTGATGGTTACAATTAAATGTAAATGGTCTAATTATTTTAGTTAAAAGGCAGAGAATGTCAAACTGGATAAAAAAAGTAAGACCAAATTATATGCTGCCTATGAAAACTGATTTTAAATATAAAGACACAGATAGGATAAAAGGAAAAGTGTGGGGAAAGATACATAATAAAAACAATAAACATAAGAATATGAATGATTATTAATATCAAACAAAGTTGATATTTCTTCAAAGTCAGAACAAAGAATATTTATCAGGCTAAAGGAGGGTCATTGTATAATGATAAATGATTCTCAGCTCTGCTGCTTTCCAGTTAAATGATGTGTAGCCTGTCACTCAACTTCTCTAAGTCTCAGATTCCTCTTCTATAAAATGGATCTTCTACCTCACAGGGTCATCATCAGGTATACAGTAGCAGACTTGGTGACTGGAATTGTGTGGTGACTAGGTTCTTAGTGTTATGGGTGAGCCCCAGATGCTGGGTACTCCTTTCCCAGGGTAGAGTCCCTGTCTCTCTGCAGGTCTCCCACCTTAGACTACCTGACAACTGTTTGTGCCAGTAATTACCCTATGATACATAACAAAGGGCTGTTGACTTTATTACTACCTCTATAGGGAGGCTCTTCTCCAGACATTGGGAATTCAGTTTTGTGAATTATGATACAGTGAATTCTTGGAAGTGTGACTGGGCTTGAGTGTATCCAGTCACAGGGAAAGTTGTGATAAGTCATTTGCTCCTCTGAGGTCCTTATAAGGGTCATGGAGTATTGTTGGTCTCCAAGAGCAATGATTATCTCTGGACTTATATTTTGTTTAACTTATATAAGAATTTCTCATATGTGATAGTCCAAATTTGCTTTCAGAAATAAAACCCAAATATCAAATGTCAAAGATGAGTTCAAAGAACTTTTCCATTCAGAACTTATTTGATGATGATAATACAAATTTTTAAAAATGTGATTAGAGCATTTCTGAACCAATGGCAAGATATCTGGGCTTCAGAGTTGTGTAGGCCTGGACTTAAAATCCAAGTTCTGCTACTGCATTCATTTTCTCTGCAAGTATTTGCTCAGCATCCCAGGTCCCATAGAGATTGAAGTTACAATGGGAAACAACCGAGATGTCCCTGTCTTCATGGACTGTGCATTATAGTGGGGGAAACAATAAATAAATAAATGAACAAATGAAATAAATAACCACACATAGTGATAAGTGTTATGAAGAAAATAAAATAATGTCATAGAGGGTGTGTGGATAGTTGGAAAAATGAGATCCAGGAGGTGTGAATACAAGTTGTGATACCTGAATGAAGGAGAATCCAGTCAGGTAAAAGTGAGTATAAAGAGCATTCCAGGCAGAAGGAATAGCAAGTGCAAAGGCCTGGGGTGTCACTAGAAATGTGAGGCTGGAAGGGTATGAGTGAAGGGCCCAGCCATGAAGACCCTCTTAGGCCCTAAAGGGGTGGGCAAAGGAAGTCTCTGGAGAATTGGAAGCAGCTCCTTACTGTCTGGGTGTCCCTGTGTCATCTGTCTGGACCTCAGTTTCTTTACCTGTAAAGTGGGGATGATACCAATCCCATTTCATGGTATTGTTGGAAAACTGGGCAACACCATGCACATAAAAACTAAAATGTAACCTGAGGCCTTGCAGGTACTTGACAAATAACTGTCCTTCTTCCCTCTCTGAGCTTCAACTTTCCAGAAATTGGGTAAGACTCAGTGGTTTCTGTGGCCTTATCTAACTGGAACATTCTTAGTGCTTATAAAAGGAAGGGGAGTTGTAAAGCGAAAACGTTAGGAACATTACCTCAAAATGAAGATAAAGTGTCTCAGAAATTGTGTTGTAAATCATTGCTGAAATAGGATTCCATTTATAAAAATTCAATTTGAGTGCAATCTTCTCTGGAACACACACTTACTGTACAGAGTAAGGTCAACCTGTGAGTAATACTCTTCCTTCCAGTCTTTCCCCTGCATCTCAGCACATGGGACAGAGGAAGCTTCAGGGGGAGGGGTTTTGAGGAGTGACTGTCCCAAGTCCCTCCATTCAAGTGCTCATTATCTTCACACCCCAACTGGATGACCCCCAGGTCTGAGATAAGCAGAGATGTGACACATGATGTAAGGGAGGAGGGATTCTCAGGGAGGTCCTGAAATCCCAGGGGCTCATATGATTCCCCAGACCTAGCACTGCTGATTTCTGCAGTACAAATAGTGCTACGTAGAGTCACATCCCACATCTGTGGACGGGGTATTGGAGTCACTTTCCCCCCGAGCTCAGATGTGGCCTTCCCAGCGATCTCTCCGGGCAGCGCCTGCCAATTGGCTGCAGTTGACAGGCGAGTGAAGCTCTTTGCGGTCCTGGCTTTGTCATCCCTGAAATCAGGTAAACCCAGGCTCGGAGAGGGGAAGTGATTTGCTGAGGGCAAATAAATGGCAGTGTCTGGCTTTCCTCTGCCCCTACTGACCCCAGGGTGGGGGAATAGAGAGAAAGAAGCTACTTGCAGGAAGAGAAAAATGTCATCTGTATGTTATAGATACAGACACAGGGACATTGGTCCACTAGAAGCAATAGGGGTTTCTGGATTATAATCCTGGTTCTGTCACCCCTTCCTCCAGTGCCCTCTTGCCCCATTGTAACCAACAGTACCTTGATATTCTGATATATGTGATTTGGGGAGACCCACCAATCCCCAACTTAAGGGTGAGACCTGATGATGTCAGCTTATTGGTAAATCCCCCCTCTCCTACATGGGCAAGGCAATTTGCTCATAATGGACATTAGATCAGTTAAGGCCAAGGAGATGCTATCTTGAGGCAAGTTCTGACTCTAATCCAGTTTGATCATCAACTTCCTATGTCATCTTGGAGCCTTTGTTTCTCTTCAATCCTTCTGTGTCCAAATTTGAAAAATATTTGTGTTTGGGGGCTGTTTGGGGGAACATAATAGTTCTTACACTGAGATCCATGGAATACCAGGACTCCAAAGTGGTGTTTCAAGGCCCGAGTAGCCCTATTACCTTCCCACCTACGCCCTGCCCCTTATCCAGATTTACCCTTCTCTTCTCTGGGCTTCTGAGGAAAGTTTTGTTTGAAGACAAGGCTTTTCATCTGAAAAAGAATGGTAGCTCTAGGGATAGGCAACCTTAAAGACCTCTACCTTACCCCATCTGTGACATTTCAAAACTTAAAGGTTTGCACAGGAACTGAGGGTCCTGGGGGTATCTTTGACCTCCATTTTCCAAATCAACATTTACTGTAGTTACCCTGTTAGGCTAGTTGAGTGGGTCTGAAATAGCACATTTGTTTAAAAAGAACATCGAAACATGCTCAATGAAGAAAACTTGGTAAACAGAAAATCACTAGAAAATAAGTAAAATTCAGGAAGAATCCCATTCGAGTGCTTCAATGTTGGCAATGTTGGTGAGAGTCATTCCTTTCTCTCTTCCGCTCTCTCTGCCTGCGAGCCCATCTTTTAATTCAAACCCTAGAGAACCAAGTCCTGCCCTTGGTTCTCGTCTTCCAATTTTCTAAAAAAAGAAAGTCCCAACTGTGGATCGAAAAGTGCTATCAGTTTCCTCTATTCTCATCGAATAGCCAGCATTTTGGGGGCATAAGTAGGTAGAGCTTGTACATTCCTCTTTCTGCAGACTCATGGGCATGATGTCCCAGGAGAAGAGGAGCAGCACCCTCTAACACCATTATCCATCCCAGGGGAAGAAGTTGGTGGGAATAGGATGAACCCACCCTAGCCTGGGTGGGGTCCCTAAGCATGAGAACCCACACTGGCCCAAATACCTTCCAAGGCACTTGAAAGATCCTATGGGGTGTAAAATCTTGCCCTCTCCAGGGGCTAATGCAGAGAAAGCCACTCATCCTGGCGGAAAGTTCAACAGCTCAGAAGACATTAGTCTTTTACACTTTAGTGTGAATGAGGGTCTTAGGCCAGATCTTCATTGTGATGGGATGAAGTCCCAAGCAGCAGACTATCCCATGTCCTGGCAGCTTAGTTCCTCTGTACCATTCTTTATCATTGCTTTTTTTCACAGTGCATTAAAATTTGACTGTCTGCCACCTTTGTGAGACTGAGTTGCTGAGTCTTGAATCCCCAGAGGCTGGGAAGAAGTGAGCATCAGTAAAACCTCCCTGAATTAGTGTCCCTCCATCTCACACTGTGCTGCAACCCTGCTTTCACACTTCATACCTCCCATTACACTCTGTGATCGTATCTTTGCTTACTTGAGTGCTCATTTCTTGCTACCCCTTCAGTGGCAGACTGTAAGATCTACAAGAGCAGGGACTGGCTTAGTTTGGGTTGTTCCTGACAGCAGGGCCTGAGACAAATAGTTTGGTGCAAATATCTTCTTTGGGAGGTGATCTCCAAAAAACTGCGAGGAGTGAGGAAGGTAAAATGGGGATGGGAGGACAGGAATGGGATGTCTGTTGGCAGCCTCTAGGGCAGGCAAAGGGCGCAGGAGTCAGGGACCAATAGCCTTTGCATTTCATACCTGTGTCCCCAGCCTGTAGCCCAGCACCATGCGCCTGAATGCCCAGCTATCGTGATGCCCAGTGACCATCTTCAGAGGCTATCGATACATAGAACAGAGAAGGCTGCCACTTTCAGCATTTCCCAAACTGTTCAATGCCCCGGGGTCCTGGGCAAAAAGAGTTGCCAGAACATTAAGCTTGGGATCTACTGTCTGCTGTCCCCACCCCCACTTTGGAGCAACACAGCCCTGTGAACATGATGGATGTTCTGAGAAACCCTGCAAAAGAGAAGCCTGTTATCTCAAGGTTTCCAATCACTTTAGTTGTTATTTATTTATTTATTTTTTTGGTAACTGAAACGTTCTCCTCCCCCTAATCCCATTTTGGGGTCTTGGCTGATCCAAGGCCCTCACTGCGCAGGTGGGAGGGTAAGACCCCAGGAGGGCGTGCTGACCTGCACCCAGGCCTGCTCTGTGGCTGGCTGCATTCTTTGCCCCTCGCCGCCCTGTTTCTTGGTCTCCTGGGCTCCAGCCTCCGAAACAGTGTCCGCAGCACCCTGAGTTCTGGGGTGGGCCCTGCCAGAGCATTGCTTATCTTTCAGGCCTCTACGTCTTGGGAGATGGATTTTCCCAAATTAAGGGGAGCTTTCCCTCCCCTATTAGGGAGAGCTGTGCTCTGGCCTGATGGAGCAACTGGGAGCCCGAGAGGGCAGGGGGCTTGAAGCAGGCCCCCAACGCTTAGGCTGAGTCTCAATTTATTTACATTGAACATTTCAGTAACCATCTGCTCTTAAACTAAACGGAAAATTATCCTTCTCCTACTGTGATGGCAGTTCCCTTGGATGTTTTTAATAAAAAAATATCTATCATTTTAATGCAGACAGCTCAGCTAATAAAAATGATCTGTGCTATTAGTAATTATCCCACAAATACAATGCAAACTAGCAAAGAGGCCTGCAGGGACCAGGCTATCTGGAGCAGTTCCTCTTTTGGTTCAGGGCAGGGTGGGAGGGCCCAGCACCTGAGGAGCATGGAATTCATAGAAGACCAGTGCCAGGTAGCCAGCAGAAGCTCTAGGCAGGCCTGCAGCCTGGGTCTGTCTTAGAGGCAGGAGCCTCTAAGACAGAGGCAGCCTGGGTCTGTCTTAGAGGCAGCAGAGGGGAGGCGGGACACTGGAGCATGATGGTGTTGGTGTCATTGCTGGCCTTTCCCCAGCTTCTGTCATGTAACCCTGCAAACCAGAAACCATCAACCGCATCAGCTCTTTCTCTGCACAGCCCTGTGGGAAAGGCAGCTGGAGGGTCTCCACCAGGTGTTGCAGACTCAAATGCAATGGAGGTCAGACATGAAATATAAATGTGGGGTCTGGTCTCAGCTCCTCACCCCATAGCGGACACCCCTCCCCCCTGCGCTGAGCTTGGGTGTCCATACTGTCCCCGGCTGCATATAAACAGAGATGTGCTGAGCTCTCCCTCTCCAGAGCCTGGGAAAGTCCACACCTCTGCATTCCAGCTGTGGACTGAGAAGCAGATGCAGCTGACATCAGGCCAGAACTGGGGGACAGACGATGACTGGATCTTGGAAACAGAGGTAAAGCGTCCCAAATCCTGAGTTTTTCAAGGCAGTTGGATCTTCGACTTGAGTATGTGGTAGAAGTGAGGAGGGAGGGAAAGGGATGTCAGTTTCAAGTTCAAGTTGGGCAATGGCCCCAGCCTATAAAGTTGAATGTATTATTAAAACTTATTCAGTTGCAAGGAACAGAAACCCAACTGGCTGAAAGTAAAAAAAGGAATATTTTGTTTTATGGAACAACAACAACAAAAAAATCCAGGAGGTAGTCTGGGTTCAGGTATAGCTGTATTCAGGTGCTCAAAGTCTGCTTTCAGAGACCTTAGTTTTCTCCTGGGGTGCAGCCGTGGCTCCTGGCTGCCATCTCTGTTCCTCCTGGGGTCTGTGCCCTTCTGCATGCCTAGTAGGGTGAAAAGTCCACAGGCGTAGTCAGTCGGAGGGTGTCTGCAACGGGAAGGTCCTGTGGCCGAACATCTGCATTCCTGCCATGACTGGGGTTCTAGCAAGGCAGGGGTTACGTCTCACCTCTGGGCCCCCAGGTGCCCCTCGGCTTTGCACTGGTCTAGGGGTGGGGGCCAGGAGTTGAGATTCCAGTCTTGAATCTACAACCCGATGCCCACTGATTTTTGGCCTCCCCACTGTCCCAAGGGCATACCTAGACCTTTCTGGACCCCTGGGCCCCCCCCGAACAGTTTCATCTCTGTAGAGAGGGTAGCAGGTGCTCACTGAGTGTCCTTTGGACTTTAACACTCTCTGGGCCCCGCTGAGCATTTCCCCCGGTTGACCAACCACACTGGTCTGCCTGTGTATTCCAGGCCCCCCGGCTTCCAAGGTGGGCGCTGCCCTAGACTAGCCCTGGTCCAGGGAAGAGTCAGGGATGCTTGTCTCACCCGAGAGGTTTAGGAGTAGGAGAAGGGAGGCCCGAGTTGCTCCTCAGATTCCTCACCATGTCCCCCTACAAACTGATATGGTGGTCTGGGCGGATCTGGGGAGGAGAATCTGAGCCCTGAAATCAGCCCAGTCTCCCCTGTCCGTTTGCGGTGTGGGTCACCCTGGATCTAGCTGCGACAGCCACGCAGACCTCTGGCTCCCAGGCAGCTCTGGAGAGACGATGGGGAACGGAGGCCGCCGCCGCCGCCCAGCCCCCCCCCCCCCCCCCCCCCCCCCCCCCCCCCCCCCCCCCCCCCCCCCCCCCCCCGGGTCCCCAATCACATCAGCAATTTCTCTCGGCATTGTTTCCAGTCCCATTAATATTCATAAGCGACTTTTCTATTGTGTTTGCAATTTTCCAGCAGACAGACAGGCCCGAACTCCCCCATGTTAATCGGATGCAAAGCTCACCAACTCAGATCTTATTAGCAAATCTCCATTAGATGCCGTGGCCCTTCTGGGCCACCTGATAGGCGAGCTTTCCGCCACGGGTGACAGCTGGAGCAGGTCTTAATCCAATATGACTTTGCAATCCCCACTGCGGAGACAAACCCTGGTCAGGAGTGAATCAGTTGAGCAGGCCTCCCACGGAGAGGCGGGAATGGAGTGGCGGGGCGGTGGGAGCAGAGAGGCTGGTGCGGGTGGCCTGCCTCTCCTCCCAGAGAGCAACATTCATTCAGTTGAATCTTTATTTTTTTTCGACAAAAGCACTGAGCGCTTCCGAGTGCCAAGCCTTAGGCTGGATGCTGGATTGTGTGTGTGGTTTCCTCTCTCTGGGGGCTCTGGGGGTAGTTGGGAGGTAGCTGCATTCAGGAACAACTACCTGGAAGTAGGGGCTATGGAGAGGGGAGCCCAAGGTGCTTTGGCCCCCAGAGACGGGCAGGTGAATCAGACAGAGCATAGCAATGTTGGGGACAGGTGAGAGGAAGAGAGGACACCCGTGGGTGAGGAGTACAGAACTTGGCCACCCACCAGTCCTGGGCTTGAAGGAGTTACCCCCCAGCGCTTTACGGGCTGCATGACCTTGGGTAAGTCTCCTGCCTTCTCTGTGCCTAATGCACCCGCAGCAGCCCAACGGGCTTCAATGGTACTTAACACACAGTAATCTTATGTCAGTGTAGCGATTGCTGTTATTATTTATTTGGGGAGCTCTTTCCAGTTTTAACATTCTTCAGCTGAGCCTCGGTTTCTGAACAGTGGGGGGCCAGGCTGGTGTGTGTGAAGGTGCCAGGCTCCTCTGCATGCATAGCCCCTTGCTGGCTCTGTGGCTGCTGCTCATAAAGTCAGGGCATTTTGTGGGCTCTCACGAGTGGGGCTAACTCATTAGCTTCTGGGGCAAGCTCAGTGTGGATGAGGTCAATCCGGGCGCTGCACAGAAGGCAATCAGAAGCTTTGAGCTCAGGGAGTTGGAGTAGGTAAGCGAGGGGGCGGGGAGAGAGAATGGGTCTGAAATCTGATGAACTGAGGGACAGACCCCATCCTCCAGGTACTTGAGGAAGACAAGTCTGCCTTAGATCAAATGCACCCCAGTGCACCCTATAATGAGGGACAAGTGTAAGTCCCATGGGTGAGGGGTGGCTGGAGATGTGAGAAGGGAGATCTCTGAGAGCGGGCAGTCTGGGAGGGCTGGATTTGACCTGCACTGAACTTATAAGAAGGGGAAGCGTGTGTAGAGGGACAAAGAACAGCTTTCTGGGTGGTGGGCTCGGTAAGCGTGAAGGCCTGGAAAAAGGTTGGAGGAAGGAGAATGAATGAGTGGAAGGGGCAAGCCCAGGACAAACTCACAGTCCTTAGGGCACTAGAAGCTAGTTGGCCATGGTTTGCTTTTGTTGGTTCAGTGTTTAAATGAAAAATTCCGGATTCCTTAGAAGCGAATGTGATTTTTCCTCACCACAGTCTTCACCATTCCTTGTGCCATACCAGGTCCAACTCACACTGTGAGTTTACTTACCTGGTTCCTGCAGGTATTTGGGTTTGTGACCCCAGCCAGGTCAAGCCTTAACTTCGGGTGGGAATTCAAGTCCCAGGTGAAGGCCGGACTATTTGGCCCTAAAGCTCCAAGAAAGTGCCCTGAGAGTCTGGGCTCTGGGGAAGCTGTGTTATCCTGGGCCCAAAGCCCTTGGGCTGCCAGATGGTAGAGTATCCCCTCTGTGACTTCCCAGTAAGGGAGCTGTGTGTTCTGATTCACAGGCCCAATTGGACAAAGTGCCTGAACTCCCTCCCTACAGAAAGGGAACTGCTGGTTGATGGGTGGCCAAATTCATGTGCCAACCTCCGAGATCCAATGTGATCTGGAGTCATTTTCTGCCCCCAGCCCCTCTTCCCTGCAGGCTGCAGTTGTGACATTGGAAGTTGCCAGCCTTCTTCAAATGCCTGGGAATAAAGAATGGGGATAATAAAACAGTTGCGAGAAGTGAAAATTCTCTAAATTCCCTCAGTTGGTTTCAAGGCTGAGAACTTTCATCACCTACAAATCTTTCTGTGTTCTGGAAGATGACCGAAGTCTGAATGCTTTGCAGTCAGAGGGCCAGGAAGGGCAACTTTGGATTTCCCTGCAGGGAGAGGGCATGGCCGAGGAGGCAAGGGTAGCAGGTCCTGGATGGACAGCGTGATGTGGTTGTTGGGGACAAGGGCTTTCTGTACCACAGACACCTGGGTTGAACCCTTATTTAGCTGCTAGATCGCTCTGTGACCTTGAGCAAGTCCCATAATCTCTCCGCGTCACCCACGAGGTGACTAAACGAGCTGATGCATGTAAAATACTCAGAAATGAGGTGCCACATAATAAGCCCTCCATAAAGGAGAGCTCTGATGACTTAATTTGAGGCTTGCCTCATGGAGTCCTCAGCTGGTGGACAGCTGAGCTGTTCCACCTTTGGGAGAACATTTAGAACATGAATACTCTGCCCTTTGACCTCAGGCTGGGCATATCCAAAGGATATTAGGGAGGGCATTTTTAGGCATTATTGAGCTGGGCAGCTGAGAAAGAGGAATTCAGCCTTTATAGAGAACTACAGCAGACTGGCAGCTTCCAGTGGACTCTGGGGCACATATACATGAACTTCCTCAGGAGTCAAGGTCACGAAGTCCCACCATGCAGAATTAAGGCACCAAGAATGTCACAGCTGGCAGGAGCCTTGGGGTTGTCCAAGCCAATCCCAGAAAATTCTTTACCATTTGGATTTATTTCTTATAGCTGCTGTCACACATTACCACATTCTTGGTAGCTTTTAAATAATACAAATTTATTTTTTCATGATTATAGAGGCCAGATGTCCAAAATCAATGTTACTGGGAGAAATTAACGTGTCAGTGGGCTGTGCTTTCTCTGAGGCTCCAGGGGAGATTCTGGGCCTTGCTTCTGCCAATCCTGGGGGCTGCTGGCATTCCTTGGCTTGTAGCTACATTACTCCAGTCTCCATGGTCACATCATCTCCAGCTCTTCTGTTTTTGCCAAAGCTCCCTCTGCTGCCCTCTTATAAGGATACATGTGGCTGCACTGAGGGCCTGTCTGGATGGTCTCCCCATGTCAAGATCTTAATTAATCATACCTATAAATGACAACTCTCATTTTTGCCATTTAAGATCATATTTACAGGTTCCAGGGATTAGGACTTGCATATCTTTTGGAGGACATTATTCAGCCTATAACATCATTAACATTTTGAGGGGGGGAGGTAGGAGATATCATTTTAATGTTACACAAGAATTGCAAAACTGCCACAAAGTTCCCATATACTTTTCGTCCTATCTTTCCTTTATGAATAGCTTACATAATCATAGAACATTTCTCAAAAGGAAAAGATTCATTGTGTTATAGTATTATTAACTACATTTCAGAACATATTTGGATTTGCCACATTTCCCCACAAATGTCTTCTTTCTGGTTTAGGATCCAGTCCAGGATGCCAATCGTTCTAGCTGTCTCCTTAGTCACGTCCATTCTGGGACATTTCCTCAGTCTCTCCTAGGCTTTCACGACCTTGACATTTCTGAAGGATCCTGGTCCATTATCTTCTGGAATATTCTTCAATTTGGGTTTATCTGGGGTTGCTCATAGTTCCAAAGAGGGCAGGTACCCCAAAAGAATATACTTCATCAGCGCATCGTATTGGGGGTATGATATGTGTTAGTGATACATGACTAATGGTGTGAACTTTCATTTACCACCAAGGGGGTCAAGGGGACTTCTGGGACTCTCTTCTGGGACTCTCCACTGTAAACTTATTATTTTTCCCTTTATATATCTTCATTACTTGGAAAAAGATATTTCGAGTATATGCACATATCCTATTTTTACTTACACTTCCACCCACTAATTTTAGCAACCAGCAATGGATCTTGTCTGCAGCACTTATTACTGTGGGGTTCCATTTCCCTCATTTCTTCTACATTTAGTTCTTGGACTTCTTCTGGAAGGAAGAGTCATATCTTCTTCCCTATTTATTAGTTATTTATGTTTTTTTTTAATATATATTTTTATTGTTATTTATGTCTTTTACATTTTGCATTCCCCTAGGGTAGCCCACCACCAGTTCACCCGTGATCCATCTCCATGGTCCCTTGTGTTCTTTTCTATTCCATTTAGTTATTTATGTTTCTATGGACTCATGGATAGGCGTTTTACTCTTTGCGTTAGAATTCAGTACTGTTCTGATTTGTCTTTTTGCTCAATTTGTGCTGACTTGGGTCAATGGGAGCTCTTTCAGGTGGAATATTATGTCTTTTTGATATACCCCATTTTTTTCTTTTCTTTTTTTTTCTCCTTCCTACAGTTGGTTCTCCCCACCCTCCTGTGAACAGAACATGGAGCCTCTGTGGGCTGGGAGATCGGTCCCACCTTTGCTGAGGATGGCCAGAAGTTTTCTGGTGAACAAGGACTATATTTTACTTTAAAATTTCCAGCACTTAGGACTGGCCAGACATGTAAGATACACTCAAAAACATGAAGTTTTATGGTTTTTTTCCCCCTCAGTCCCCTTCTCTGTCCCTTCCTAGGTCACCAAGGGTCTGCTTTTCTCCCAGACCAACTTCCTAGGAGACAGGGGAATGTGTAGTTAAGAATGTAGATTTTGGAGTCAGATCTGGATTCTAGTTCTGTCTTTTCTGTTTCTTTGATCTGTGACCTTAGGGAGCTGACCGACCCTTTCTGCATCAGAGTGAGGATTCTAGGCAGTACTAGATGCTGAAGAAATGTGGTTGTGATAGTTGCAGCAGAAGTCAGGGGCGGTGGCCTGGTCAGTCCTTTTTTCAGAAGAACCCCAATTTCATGCATTCATTTTAAATAGAGGGGATTTGTTAAAGACATAGCTATAGGTGTTTTAAAATATGTAAATTTGTGAGCCATGGGCTATAAAAATATTTACAGAGAAGAACAAAAAGATCTCTTCGCCCATATGCCTTCTCTCTGTTTGCAAGTAGGGTTCCTGTGCTTTTTATGTTGTCGTGACCAGGATGCTCTGGATTTGAAATTGAGAGACCCCCATCTGCTTTGCTGGGCCCCACACCTCCTTCCCTCATCCCAGGGAAGGCAAGCGGAGGGCAGACTAGAATAGCTTCCTTCCCAATCAGAGAGAAAAGCCTGATGTATTAACGACCACACTTAACACACTTCAATTTTAATCCCTGCTTTAAATTTGACACTATTGTTTTTACAATAAAGCCTGATTTTTTTCCACAATAGGGAGCTGAGGGTATGTGCTTCCCATTCAAACACAAAGAGAGCCCACTTTGCTTTCTAAAAAAAGAGAAATAAATAAAAATCAGCCTTTGTGGTACTAGAAATTCACAGATTTGAGTCAAATGCCAGACTGTTCAGTAACCGCCTCCTGTCCCTTCCTGTCCACCCTCCCCAGCCTCACCCTCAGGCCACAGACACAGCAGAACACCTACTGTGTGGGGGCCGGGGATGGGGATGAACGAGGCAAGTGGCTAGCCTCTGAGAGCGAGAAACAGCGCGCTCAGCATTCACAGGCTGAAGGTGAGAGCTAGTCCCACACCTGGGAAACCAGGTCCTAGGAACTAGCATTTCTCAGAGCTGGGCTCCTAGATGGCCTCAGTGCTCAGGGGCCCCGCCCCCCCATTGCAGCGAATAGCGATTGATAAGGTTACTCTCTTTTGATCATTTTCAATCCCGGTTTGATGGGAGAGCGTTGCCAGCAGGGGCTGGCTCACTGGCTCCCGTTTTCCTGAGGAAAGCACAACGTGGGCCCAGCAACTTGCCATCGCTGTGTCTTTATGGTTGTTTTAGAATTGTGGAAAGTGATTCTGGTTTTCCCCATGCAGGAAGGAGAAAATCTTCCTTTTAAAATAAATGAATCTGCAGTGAAGAAAGTGCGTCAATGTAAAGAAACATACTAAGTGAATAATTCTGTGGACACAGCACAGTTCCGCGTAGGGGGTGTTGACGGAAAATAATCTGGACTAACTTTTCCTGGATGCATTCCTGACCTCAAGTCTAAAAGTCCCAGCCTTTAGGTGCTGGAGGACTGGGAGGGCCATTTGTCTTGGGTAGGGTCAAAGAGTTGATACTTGAGTGTCCTTCAAGGTCAGCCAGGCACTCAAAGGGAAGGTGCAACATAGGCAGAGCAAAGTCAGCGGGGCCCACCTCACGGGAAAAATTTCCTCCTGCCTGTCTAGGAAGTCCTGGGTTGGTCTTTATTGAGAAAAATTAAGACCTTCCTGGTACCTCTGCAATACTTAATGATTGTTTGAGGTTTGGGGCTCAAGGGATTTCCAGGTTAGTTGGGGAGAAAATGGAGAAACCCTTTTATTTGTCTCAGTGAGAAAGCCCTCACTGAGACAAAAATCAACATGTGATGTGGCCAGGAGAAATCATGATGAATTTCAACACAAAAGCAGGGAAGGCTGCCTGGATGAGGAGGCATTTTAGTAGCATTTTGAAAGGAGGTAGTCAAAGCATGGGACTCATTGTCCCCTTCCAGGGAGAAGCCATGTGTGGTAGAAAGAACCTGGGATTTGTAATCAGATAGGCCTGGGTTTGATTCCTGGCTTACCCCCTCCTGACCCCAGCACAGCTCAACTCAGTCACTGAACAAGTCATTCCACCTTTGTTTCCTCATCTGTAAGGTGAGCAGTGAAGCAGGGGCCTATCTGTCTTGCTATCTCTGGCAGACTTGAGGGTTACAATCTCCCCAAGATCTACAGGTGAGAATCCTCCCATTTTTCCTATAGCAAGTGAAAAGCTATTTACATCAGCTTTAAGCTGTAGAGTAAGTTGAGGCTTAGTCTTCAGCTGAGTTCTCTAGAACTAGAGCCTGAGATGGGGGCTTTTATACATGAGGCTCATTGAAGGAAGGCTCTTAGGGGAAATCTGCAAGAAAAAAAGGGAGAACCAGGATTGGGCAGAAAAAGCAAAAGCAAAGATGTAGATTCAGAAGTTTAGCCTGATCCCATCGGAGCTCTGGAGTTAAGAATTTCTTCATTGAATTTGTCCCACCTGGCCGGGGAGCTTCCCTGCTACACCCCTGCATCTGTTGGTCTCTGACCATGGGCTGCCCCTGCCAGGCTGCTGGTGTGGGGTTGACGGTGGGGAGGTAGGTTCCCCGCCACCTCTGAGTGAGGCAGCTCCTGCAAGCCCAGGGCAACCCAACAAGAATGGTGCAGCTGTGAGCAGCAAGTGCCTCTGGGTGGGACCCCAACTGCATCTGCCTCAGGCCTCTCTGTTTTGGGGAAATCATAGCCATTTTCTGCCACTACTGTGCCTTCCAATAGTATGGGCTGTGTTGGCCTGGCCAAAGAAGCGACCCAAGGGAGGGTTCAGAGGCCCTCAGCCGTTCCCTGTGGGAGGGCAGTTGGGCGTGCCCTCCTGCCTTGCAGTGGGCTCAGAGCAAAGCGTGGAGGAACCGCAGTGGTTCAACCAGGTGAGATGTGGCTGGCAGCACCCACTGGGCCCAGGCCGTCAGTAGCCCGTGAACCAGAAAGACGAATACTTGATATGAATATAATTCCAGAGAATGAGGGCCCCTGTTGGCCTGATGGTGAAATACTGTGGCTCTCTGACCTCTCGGAGGAGTAAATCTGCCCAGTGGAGCGGTCCGGCCTGAGACATGAAGCCCTCCATGCAGCTTCTTCTGGAAGAGCTGATGCGCTCCGCACGGGATATTTATGTCTGGTGGAGTGCCAGGATCCCGAGGTCGTCCCGGCCAGGGCTCCTCACCCTGCCCAGGCGGTGGCTGCCATCGTGTTCCCTGGGGCTGCCTGCCCCGGGGCAGCTGGGGTGACCAGAGGCCAGCACTAAGCAGGAGGGGGAGGGAACGCCCGCCTGGCTAAAGGGGAGGGGGGTGCTGGCCAGTGTTGAGTGACCGGCATGGGGGTGGGGGTGAGGGAGGGGTACAGACTGAGAAGCTGGAATTGCCTAGCTGCGTGCTCTCGGTCAGATTCCTTAACCACCCCACGGAGCTAATAACGGTACCTTCCCCGGGCTGTGGGCAACAAAATGGGCAGTGCCTGAGGTGCTTCACAGGGTGACTGGCCCAGAGTCTTGCTCGGTGCAGGTCAGATGCCACGACAGCATCAGTTTCAGCCTAGGCCTGACTGGCTGTGTGTCCTCTGCAGTCCACACGAGCTCTCAGAGCTGCTTTCTCATCTTTGAAATGGGGCCGAGCAGGCCTCCCTCGCAGCTGTAGGGATTGTAGGGGCTAAACGCAAACCCCCGGCTGATGTCGTAAGTCACGGTGGCAGTGGTGGTGGTGATGAGGTCAAAGACAGGCTCAAACAGTGTGCGGTTAAGGCCCTGCCTTATAAGGCCTGGGCTCTCCTCGCTCCCGGCCTCTGGATCACCTTGGTGGCCCTCTGCCATTACTGCCTAAGAAATCACCCCAAAACTTTGTGTCCTAAAACAAACATTTATTGTTCGTCATGGCTCGGGGGTCAGGCAGTCAGCCAGGCACAGTGGGGTGGCTTGTCTCTGCTCTGACCTTCCTGGCTTCAAGCTGGGTGACTCAGCATGGGGTGGCAGCTGCAGAGTCTGGACCTAGTGTCTGGAGGTCGACGCTGCCTAGTTTCTGGTGGGTTCCTAGTGGGAGCTGTTGGCAGGAGCCCCACGGTGGCTTCTGCCTGTGGCCTGGGCCCCTCCTCCTCTCTGGGCAGGGGAGTCTTCCTGAAGCCGAGCCCTGCAGCCGCTGCCCTCCGCGGACTCCCCCCGCTGCTTTCTGCTTGGAACACTCTCCCTCCGGTCTTCTAGTTCATTCCTAATTGTTTCTGCTAACACACTCTGGCCCCCAAGTTGCCTCCTGGTGCTCCCTCAGTCACCAGGGCACCCTCAGTGTCTGTCACACTGTATTAATGGGCACTTTGTGTGTCCAGCATGGGCGAGGTGCTTCCCATGCTAACTGCCCCCTTGCCCATGAGGGCAGGGACTATGTCTGCCTCTGACAACCTGCTCAGCCCATAGAAGCTTCTCCATGATTACTGAGTGAAGGAGTGAATAGGCCGGGCATTTAGGGTGTTTCAGCAGCAGTGGAGACTGATAATACCCTGGTTCACCTGGCTCACTGACTCCTTCAAACTGGAAATTGTGGATGAGGTAGGGAACAAGACTGTCCTTTGCACCTCAGGGAGCTAAAACCACATCCCCTTGAAGGGCACAGCTCCCGGTGCTCTGCTGTCATAACTTCTCTCCAGCACCCTGAAATGCCCTCTGCTTTACCAAGTGCTTCCCCAGCAGAGACGGGAGGGACAGGGGCTTCATACCAGTTCTATAGATCAGAGGTCACGTGTCTGGCCTGGGGCAACACAGCTTATGATGGCAGAACTGGGAACCGAGACTCCCAGTTCCTCAGGAGAGTTTTTTTTCATTCCATTTTGCCACTTCCTGGGCCACAAAGTCCAGAAATCCCAGAATGTCAGAGTTGGTTGGAATCTTTGAGGTTGGAAATACTTAAAATTTCCAATATAGACTTGGGAAAACAGACCCAGAATGGGGAGGTGTCTGCTCAGTTCCCCCCTGGGGAGCATGGGCTAGAACCCAGACATCTTGGTTTGCAGCCAGGTCCTGGAAGGGACAGGTTCAGTTAGCAATGAGCCCTCTGGTGTCACCAGTCTGGAGCCTTGCACAGAAGGGTTCTTTGTTAGAGCCTGAAGACTGACGATGTTAGGATATGTTCTTGGCTGAAACGCTTTCCAAAAAATCTTGGCCAGTCAAGCAGATGGGCATCTGTCAATGGCTATAAAAAGGAGGCAGTGGGACTCATTAGTCAGGCACACCACTCAAACAGCCCAGAACACC
Source organism: Scalopus aquaticus (assembly GCA_004024925.1). Classification (NCBI taxonomy): domain Eukaryota; kingdom Metazoa; phylum Chordata; class Mammalia; order Eulipotyphla; family Talpidae; genus Scalopus; species Scalopus aquaticus. The sequence goes on along the minus strand of PVIJ01002573.1, from coordinate 22,479 downwards.
GGGCAGAGCAAACAAATGTGTCAGCGATGAGACAGACTCTCAGTGAAGGAACCGAGAACCCAAGATGTCCCCTGAACCAGACACCATTTCAGCACTCGGGACAGTTCCTGTGACCCATCCCAGGAGCTTTACAATCAGAAGCCTGACCTTCAAGGGTGGTTTTTAGAAAAGAATCCAAGTGTTCATAGAAGCATGATGTGACTTAATTTTGTAGAGTTTTATTGCCATTTGGGTTTTGAAAGACCGAAGAACTTTTAGGATTAAGGAGATGAGTGATAATGACACCAGAGGAGAGACAATGGTGATTTTCGAATGTGCTTGAGCGATGATCATTCACAGCTTCCGCCCCAACCCCATCATGTCATAGCCAGGAAGGAAGGACAGGGGAAGAAGATGGAAGGAGGGGGGAGAGAGAGAGCAGATCCACAGAGATGGAGAGAGAGAAGAACACACAGAGAGAAGTGGGATAAGAACTTGGAACAAAGGGTGGGAGTGAGAGCTTGGAGGTTTCAGAATCTGATTACATTTCTCACCTCCTTTCCAAGTTCTTCAACTGCTCACTATGCTTGGAGCATCAGCAGCTACTTTGATTAGAATTGCTGCAGGTCTATGACAGCGATGTTTTACCTGGTGCTGCCCTCTGCAAGGATTTCAGTGAGGACCCAAAGGCTGGAGGTGGGTGGGGGATTCAGCTCGGCCTGTGATCCTTCATTTCTCATGGTGAGAAGTGGCTGCATGGAGGATTGATGTCTATGGGCCATGACTGAAGATGGTAGGAGGAGAAACCACCCCAAACCTCCCCTGTGGACCATTTAGCATAAATGCAAACATTTCCTGGCCCGAGAGAGCAGCACAGAGCTGTGCATCAATCATAGGGATTAAATGGCATTTATCGTCTCCATTTAAGAAGGTGGGAAGATATGAACATTCTCTAGAAACATTTCCATCAAGATAATTGAAATAAAAAAGCTTAAAGGTGTAAGTTTTTGTTGTCTGGAGAATTCACACAGGTGTAATACTTCACTGCCCACTCTTGTTGGACGGTAAGGCATGTACTCTTAGCCAAAAAGGCTCATGCTATTATAATGAATTAATCCGAGCTGTAAAATACAAGAATGATGCAGTGTTGTATGAAAGGGAATTAACATTCTGAGTTCCTTGCTGATTCCTGACCTGGCATCAGGGGTTTTGCAGGCTGCAACGACTGGATTATTGTTCTGCAAATAGTCACTCCTCACCCCCCTAAAATAGTGCCTTTCCCTCACCCCATTATATTGAGCTTGGTCACGTGGTTTGGTTTGGCCAATAGAAGAGGAGCCGGAGTGAAACAGTGCAGTTTTAAGTCAAGATCTTAAGAGGCGGGCCTCCCTGGTGGCGCAGCGGTTGAGCGCTGCACTGTGGCGCTGCTGGCAGCGCACGATGCGAGTTCGACGCCCAGCCAGGGAGAATCCCACATGGTGCGGCAGACCTCTCCTGCCTCGCCCGCTGCTCCCCTCAGCAGTGTATTTCTGATGTGCCTGTTCTGCTCCCCACTCTGTCCCTGGTGAACCCTCTCGCAGCCCCAATCCTCTGGCCTGTACCCCAGCTTGTATGTATAAATAAATTAAAAAAAAAAAACTCAATATTTAAAAAAAAAAAAAAAAAGATCTTAAGAGGCTTTGTGTATTTCCACTTGTCCCCTGCACCACGGTGGACCCACTTTGAGCAGAGCAGCCTGAAGCAGGACCACCCAGCCGAACCCCACCAGGTCACTAAACCCTGGTCACTCTGCAGACCCGTGAGTCCAACAGTAAACACTGGTTGTCATCAGTCACTGGTTTGGTTGTTTTTCAGCATTGTTTTGCCAGAACTGACTAATGCAGCATGCATTCTCTTATTTCATCTTCTCAACAACGCTTTGTAGGAGCTGTGACAATTTTCTCCACTTTATAGGAGGCCCAAAGGGAGCAAATGCCCAGTCCCAGGCTGCAGTGACTTAGCTACTGATGGACACACGGAGCTCACCCTCACTTGATAAGGTGAAGAGGGGGTTGCTTGGCCCTCCCTGGCTGGCCCCTGCTGGCCTCGCCCACTCACCGGTCCTCCACCAGCAGTGTCAGGGTGGGGGTGGTGCTTGTGAAGCTGCCAGGAGAACATCTGAAGCTCCTTTCAAAGAGCCAGCGGGGGTCCAGCCCCATGGCAGCGGGAAAAGGTCACATTCGGCGATTCAGCCCACAGAACAATGACATTTCAAGGATCAAAGAAAAGGTTAAAATATTCCTATAAATCTATTCTTGGGACTTTTAAGTATTTCCAATGTAAAGGGAAAATGTCATTTCTTTTCCCGCTAAGAGCGACGGAGTGTGGGCTGCTGTTAATGGTCTGCTTTTGCTTTCCTGGCGAAGATGAGCAGGGAGGAAGGAAGGATTTACCCCCAGTCCCTCCACATGCAAATAAAGGTGTAGTTCGCCCCAGAGCTCATTTATAGGTATTGAATCCTAAATGGCCCCCAGAATTGCTTCCCCAAAGGGAGAGATGGACAGTGCTGGCTTCCAGGACTTCCCAAATCCCTTTCTCCCAAGCAGCTCATGACTGAGGCTGCAAGGAGAACTCCAGGGGCTCAGGGTCAGAGAGTGGGTGAGGGCAGGCAGGGGTGGGGCAGGCGGCCTGGTGGATCATCTCCCCAAGTTTCCCATCCTGATGTTCAGCCTCCTGGTGCATCCACATGGGTGCATCTCGGCTTCCCCAAATCCATGGGCACCCACATAGACTCACTACCTTCTCCTGGATTTCATATCTTGGTGATAGCACCACCCCCTTCGCCTGTTTATTCAGCAAATGTGCACAGGGCAGCCTCTGAGTGCCAGATACTACACTGGGCACTAGGAGAGCACGAGGGACTGGGACCCCTGCCCTCAGGCAGCTGGTGGCTTCTTGGAGACAAACCAAGAAAGGAACAAGGCCTCTTCCCTGGGTGAAGGACTAATGTTTTTGAATGGGGCTGATGAAACCCAGTGAAGAGAGGGATAAACTCTGCTGGTAATTGGGGAAGCCGTCCCAGACGAGGTGTTACTGAGTCGAAGCCAGTCTAGAAGGGGGAGTCCAGGCAGGGGGCGGGGGTGGGGCATGCAAAGGCCTGGAGTACAAGAAGTCACTCCTCATGGGAGATTTGGGGACCAGAGGGGAGCAGCTATCTCCTCAATGGCTCCTAAAGCCAGGTGGCGGGTGGCCTGTACCCCACACATCCTGCAAGAGGAAGTTTTTATTCTTAGTCCTTGAGCTACCTCTCACCTCCCGCATCCCATCAGTCAACACGTCCTGTCCTGTGGGCCTCTCTGTCCCTCCCACCCCCAGCCTATGTGCTGCCGCTGGTGTGGACCTTCGGAAGCACCAGTCTTGGCATTTCACTCCCTTACTCAGACTCCTCTGGTGACTTCCTGATGCCCCAGGGAGAGGGTTTCCTGAGCATCGAGGCCTTGCTGGGCCCCTGCATACTCACTCAGTCCCTGGGAACCACCAGCTGCAGGAGCCCCTCGGCCCCTTCCTGCCTTTGCGTGCGCTGTTCCCTCCCCCTGGGATTCTCTCTGTGTTTATCTGCCTAATGAACTCCCACTTGGCGTCCAAGACCCAGATGAATAAGTAATATGAATGAAAAGAATGACTAGCATTTACCGACCACCCCTCCAGTTCCTCGCTCATATGTGACTTTTATTTTCCTGTATCTGAAATGTTTCATATTTATGACACTACCGTCTATTGTTCTCTCCCGTCAGGGGTTCCCTGAGGGTGGGACTTTGACCGGATACTGAGAACACAGGAAGTCCAAGCTGATGCCAAGTGGGGAACTCAGAAGAGTTTGAGGACCAGATGAAGAAATGAGCCCTTACAACAACCCTACGTGGTGACCATTCTTATTCCACCCTCCGGATGGGGAAACTGAGTCTTTGGCCATAAGGTTTTGGGTCTGGAAGGGAGCAATCTCGGAGCGGGCTTGGAAGGCTGCTGAGCTATCCAAACCTGGACACGAGAGTCTCACAGCCATGGATTCCACTCCCAGTTCTGCTGCTGACTGGTGGTGTGACTTTGGATGAGTTACTTAACTTGTCTGAGCCTCGGTGTCCTGAGGGTATAGCAGAGATGATCAGCCCCTCTCCCAGCGTAGTCTGAGGAGCCAGTGAAATAACTAATGTCAAGCGCCCGGAATTGGCCTACACTTTGCAAACCCCCAGCAAGCCGGGGCGGTTACTGTCCTTGTAATCCTGCTGAGGGAGGCACAACCTCATTAAGAAGGCTGTTTCTGGGGCTCTGTGGGGACAGCAGTTACAGTTCTTGGGTCTTCAATGCCCCTCAGGGCCTGGCGCCCTAGAGCAGAAAAATGCTTTGGGAGCTGGAGCCTTCTGGCACCCCACAGCTACAGAGTGGAGCGGGCTGCCCCTCCTGCCTGGCGGGCTGATACAGCACAGCGAGTGAGAGCATAGGGTCTGCTGCCAGCCCAGCCTTTTCCTGCTGTGTGACTTTAGGCCAATCACCTCACGTCTCTCTCTTGCATTTAAAATGAGTTTGATGACAATAATAATTGCAGCCACCTCCTAAGATATAAGCAAAGGCAAAATGAATGAGTATGCCCATCAAGCACCAGACTTGCCCTCGCCCTGCCATATGTGGTCACGGAGCCTCTGAAATGCAGCTAATCCAAGCAGAGAGCTGCCATACCAGGGAAAGAACTAGATTTAGGAACACAGTGTGAAAAAAACAAAACAAAACGGTGAAGTATCTTTCTAATAGTGGTCCTATTGATTACATGCTAAAATGATAATCTTCTGGCTATCTGAGGTTATTTAGACACACAGTTTGCTGCTTCCATTTAGTTTCTTTAACTGAGAAAATGGAGGGTTACACGTGCGGCTTGGTTTCTCTTTTTATTGCTCAGTGCTGATCTAGAAGAACGCTAAGCATATACCAGGCACAGTGCCAGTGTCTGCTATGATTACTATGGGTTATAGGGATCTAGTTCTGGATTTATGACTTCTGGTGTGATCTTGTGAAGGGAATTTAACTTCTCTGTATCTCAGTTTTCCTCTCCATGAAATGGGACCAAGGGCTTAAATAGAACCATGCTTGCGTAGTGCTGGGGTGAGCGCCTCACACAGAGGACACATTTTCCTTCAATGTTAGCTCTTATTTTGCTGGCTTGTGGGACCAGAGGTGAGGGTGCCCACCCCTCAGGGATGGAAAAGGGGCTCATCTGTACCCCCAGGTGGTGCTCGTGACGGGTCTTGTTTTCCCCGCCAATGGGACCAGAGCGCTGAGTAAACTCCTCTTGGAGCCGGAGGTTGAGCGGTTTGGCCGGTTATATTAAGGGAAGGGTCAATATCACATTAATGGGATCAGCGGCCCCATTAATCTTCCTCTAATGAACAGTCGTTCAAGCCAACCTGTCTTCCCCAGATCCTGGAAGACATTTTGTTTTGGCAGGAAACTTGCCGGGTAGAAAGAACCTCCAATCCTATAAAAGTGATTTAGTGGCTTGGCAGGGGAAAGGAGTGCTGTAGAGGGAGAGCAGGGGAGAATTGAAACAGCAGCGTCACAGCCAACTTCTCCCTGGGGGCTCAGATCCAATCCCAGAGAAGGCAGGAGGGGGAGAAGATGGCACTTTGGTGAGGATCGGGGATGAGGGCAAAGTTTAGCTTATTCGCTCTGGCTCGGTCACCTTGACCTCTGAATCAACAGCTTGCTGGTGATGCCAGAGTGGGGCAGGCTGCAGGACCTGGGTGGGGGTGGGGCGGGTGGGCAAGAGGCAGTGGGGAGAACCAAGATAGGCACCAGAAACCCTGGGTTCCAGTTCTCTTATAGGAAGATTCGCGTTGTGTGACCACAGTCAGCTCACTCAGTTGCCTCATCTGCAAGGTTCTTGTAACTGGTGTCAGAGCAGAGGGGCCTGAGAAAGTGTTGAGCTTCTGCCAGATCTCCCTCTACTTCTTGACTGGTACTTCCTAAAGCTAAAACTAAACTAGAGATAAAGGCACTTTCAGAGATGACAAGTAGGAAAAACTAGCAGGAGGCTGACTTTGGCAGGGAGGAAGATCACTGGCTTTAGATGCATGATTTTTCCCTGAAGCCAAGAAAATCTTCCACCCCTCCCTTTCTGTACCATCATGACATGACCCCCAAACTAGCAGTAAAACCATATATGACAAACTGTAGGAGAACTTTCGAGAAGAGGTGGGAAGAGGGTAAGGCGAGGAGTTAAGTTAGCGACAGACTGTTTGCACATTCATTGGGATCCATACCAGTGTGTGCACTCAGCTTTGGGTGCCTGCATTTGACTGACAGGTTACAGACAGCCCACTCTCCCCTTTGTGACAGGGAAAGTAGCAGGGGTATATCCTCTGCCAGGTTTATTCTGATGGGTAGAGGAAGAGGCAATCCCCTCCCTTCTTTCAAACTTCATACTTCTGTTAATATAATCTAAGCTCACATAGGCTTGCTTTTTAGTAGTTGCACAATCCTGTTGACTCAATTTATACTTAATATTGAATAAAAACCCAAAGATCTTTCAGGATCCTTGTTTCTGAGCCACATTTTTTTGCCCATTCCAGCTTCACTTCCCTCAGCCACACTGCAGTGTTCCATGTGGTTATTCAGACCTGCTAGCTGATCGGATGGAGAACAGAGCCCATGGTTCACCACCTGGGATTTCTCTTGAGCTGAAGCCACCAGTCATCCTGCCAGGAGCTTCTGCAGTCAGGGACCCAACCGCCTCCTCTTCCCACCATCATCCACGAGTGGAGGCTGGAATCGAGAATGGCAACACTACTATTTTCACACTGACATTTTCAGTTTCTGAAAAATCTCACTTGATGCTTCATCTGATGCTTGCCATCTTTCATAGAAGGGCTGAGCTCCCTTCCACCCTGAGCTGGTTCATCGTGAAATCCCCCCACTTTACTGACAGCAGCCTCTTCCTTCTAAACTCCAGGACAGGAGCAGTTGTGGGAAAAAAAAAGTAAAAATGAAAAAAACAGAATTAGCTTTAGATCCACCTGGAAAGGTTGGGGGTCAGGAGACAGGAAGGCCCTGGAGATGCAACTGGGTCTCCCTGGTGGATCAGTGGGTGGGTCCCCTCAGAATCTCTACCTCTCTGGGGTCCTCAGGGTCTGTGACTTAATGTGGCTTTCAGGCCTCCAACCCCAGCCCAGGAAAGGGGCTGCCTTGAGGAGGGGGCTGGGCCCAGAGACCTCGGCCTTGGAGACTTTAATTAGGGTTTGGGGGCTTTATGGGAAGGGTAGATGATCTCTACTCCTAGAGACATTAGGAGCCCCAACAAAGGAACCTGAGTGACTCATCACCAATACCCCACTGCAGGCAAAAGTCCTCCCAGCAAAATATACATCAAATCTGTCCCTTTCTCTCCATGTCTCTGCCACGGCTCTGGCCCAAGTCCCCATCAGCTCTTGCCTGGACACTGCAGGATCTTCTTTGCTAGAAATTCATCATGTAGGGCCTCCCAAGCTCTCTCACCATATTTACCATAACAGACCCTGCTTTTCATCTGGGGGATGCACCTTGTCCCTTCAAGTCATGTCTTCCTCCCTGGCTCCAGGAGCAAAGCATATGACACAGGCCAGGCCAATGATTCCTTCCATTCCTCTGGCTGTAGTGACTGGCTCGGGGTGGGCACATGACCGAGGTCAGACCAATCAGAACCGAGGAGATTCAATTCTAGGACTTGCTTGTGTTATTAGGGAAGCACACTTAACTCTTTCCTGGCTGTGCCTGGACAAGAGTAGATGTGTAACTGGGCCTATGGCAGCCATCTTGCCCCTATTTAGTGAGATTCTGTGGGAAAATGGAGCCACTGAGAGGAAAGAGACGAGAAATGGAGTGAAAAAACTGGGTCATGGCAACATGGTTGGAACCTTGATTAAACCCTGCCTGAATCCCTTCCCTATATCTGACCTTCCAGCAACACTTGTCAATAAGTTCTTTTTTTATTTAAACCCCTTTAGGTTGTGTTTGCTGACATTTGCAATCAAGAATATTGTAGCTTCTCAGAATCTCCCATCTTCTCTCCTGTCCACCCCCACCCCCAATGTTTTTCATGCTGTAAAACCTGTCAGTGACTACCCATCGCTCTAAGGATAAAAATCCCCAAACCCTTCACATGGTCCTCAGGGCCCAGCATGATAAGGGCCCAGTCCTTTCTCTTCCTCCGCTCTCCAGCCATGCTGAATTCTCAGTGCTTCAAATCTGCCAGATCTTTTCCAGCCCAGAGCCTTCCCATACACTATTGCCTCTGTCTGGAACTCTCTGTCCCAGCTCTTCACCTGATGGGCTCTGACTCATCCCCCACATCTCAGCTCAAAGAGGCCTGCACTAAATGCAGTTGGTCTCCCGCGTGCTCTCTCAGAGACCCCCCTTTTATTGTTAACAGCACCTCGCCCAAGTTGCAGCAGATCAGGCGTGTGTGTGTGTGTGTGTGTGTGTGTGTGTGTGAATGTTTACACCCTCTATGGGACTCAGAGCCAAGCTTGTCTTGTTCACTGGGCTGACACTTATACCTGGAAGAGTTCCCAGTATATTCTAGAGGCTCAATAAATGTTATTTGACTGATGAAGTAAAAAAAATAGGTGTTTGGGTGGGGTTGGGCAACTCTGCCGGAAATTATAACAGAAGCAGAAGTTTAGGGCCTAAACAAGTGGAGTCGAGCAAGAATAAGAACCCAGAGCAGAGACTGGATTAGGGAAGCTGGGGTGGGGCCTGGTGACATGCATCCTGAGGACCTCGCTGGGACGATGGATATTCAATGTACAAGCCGGTAATTTTCCCAGTGTTTTCCGGGGAACACAGTCCAGCAAGATGCTCTGCCGAAGGAAAAGACCAAGTGGATCAGAAGTTAAACTTTGAAATGTATTCTCTAAGCCCCACAGAGCTCGATTATTCCAAGACCCTGACAATACCTGCAATGGCAGAATCTCAGGTTAACTAAATGCTGACCACAAAATCCAGCGTTACCATTATGAGGTGGGTATTTCTCTAACTTTGAGAAAGGGTCGTGTCTTATGATCAGCATGAACATGTCACATAAGATTTCTTTAAAGTCCCAGGAAACTGGTTATTTAATTAACAGGGCCTCTCACAATTGACAAGTTCTGAGAAGGAGACCCTCATGGGTCATATCTTGCAATGTAAATAATGATCTATGGAAGTCACTTTTGAAGAAGAAAGGGACATGTTGTAACTTGTGTTAGGGGATGGTTTTCCCTGCAGCAGTGAGTGGAGTGGGGTTAGAAACCTGAAATCTGGACCTTCCTGCCCTACTGAGGTTCCAACTGACAGGTCTGCAGAGTGAGGCTCTGGCTTTGGTGCCTGAGAATAGGAGGATTAATTAGGACACTGGAGTATTGCTGAAAGGTTGGATCCATTTCCCCCATGGAGGCTTCCTGTCTTCTAATGTGAAAAGACAATCTAGAATGTACCTATTGTTTTTCATACAGCTGTCCAGAGATGCCTGTTGAGGGGTCCAGGGACCGATGCTGTGCAGAGCCTTGGAGCAGGCCCATGCTTGCCCCCCTGCCACCATCGGTGATCCATCAAGAAGTCCTGTGTTTTCAGAACATACCCAAGACTGAGGCACCCCGCTCTTCCTCCTGGATAATCACAAAGCCTCCTACTTGGTCTCCCTGCCCTGCCCTTGGCTCCTGCAGTTTATTCTCAAACCCATAGTCCGAGAGATTTTTAAAAATGGAAATCAAAGGGTAATCATGCCATTCCTCTGCTCTTTGATGACCTCCCCCCCAATTTCACTTGGCAGAAAGCCCATTTCCCCACCATGGTGTACATGGTCTGACCTCACGCCCTGTGGCTCTCACTGGTCTTGCTGTCCCTCCAACATGCTGCCTCTGGGCCTTTGCACATGCTGTTTCCTCAGTCTTTTGCCCACAGTCCAGAGAGCCATCCAGCAAACTCACTTATCACTCATCATCTAAGTTTTTGCTTGAATGTCACTTCTCAGAGGTGCCCATCTGGTAGCCTATTAAAGATGACCCCCCATATCCTGTGTCCCCTTAATTGTACTTTGTATCACCTCAGTCCTGCTAACATTCAGGGGTGGGTAGAGTTCTGACTTCCACAGACTCCAGCTCCCTGGCAGACACACACCCTTTCCAAGTTATTTCATCAAATATGAATCTAGATACTGCTATAAAGGGATTTTGTAGATGTAATTAAGATCGCAAATCATTAGTTGACTTTTAAAAAGGACATTATCCTCCAGGGGACTAACCTGATTAGATGAGCCCTTCAAAGAGTTTGGGTTTCCCCTGTCAAGAGAGATTCAAAGCTTGAGGGAGTTCCCATGTATGAGAAGGTCTTCATTGCTGACTTTGAAGATGGAGGGGGATTCGAGGGTATGGACCTTCAAGAGCAAGAATAACCCCCCACAGCCAAGGAGGAATTCAGTTCCACTGTGAACTTGAAAGAGGACCCTGAATTCCAGAGGGGAAGGAAACCTGGTAAATTTCACCTTGATTTCAGCCAAGGAATTCTGAAGACCCAGCTTCCCTGTTTGGGAACTCTTGGACACATCAATTGTGAGATAAATAGTGGATGGGGTTTGTAGTCACTATTCTTGTGGCAATTTGTTAGGCAGCAACAGAAAACCAAGTGGTAAGTGACGTATTTCTTTTGTTTCTCATTTGTTTCCACATGCTAGAATGTAAGCTCCAGGAGGGCAGGGGTTTTGATCTGTTCTGATTGTTGCTATGCCCTCAGCGCCTAGCACAGTGCCTGCCATATAGTAGGTGCTCCATGAATATCTGTGGAACAAATGGACAGGAGTGGCTCAGCATCGGCACAGCCTCACCCTTTGGGGGGGGGGTCACATCCCATCCATAAGTGACCAGGTGGGACTGCAAATGGAGCAGTAGGGGCAGAGCAGTTTGCCTGCTCTGGATCCTTTCTGGCTGCCCACGCAGTGATCTGTGTCTTCACATCCTGACAAAGCACTTGCTCTGGGAGGCGTACTGCTGCCAGGGCTCGTGCACACCTGGGGGACGAAAGCCAGCCTGGCCCCACTGCCCACTCTGCTCAGAATGAGGTTGCTGGGGGAGCCTGGTCACTGGGATCGCCCTGTGCCGAGAAGGTGGCTCTTCAACACCCACCTGTTTAAGTAATTGACTGATTCAAATGACAGCTATAAATCCTGGTGCCAAGGTGAGGAGTGGGGAGGGGGCACCTGGTGTGCTTCTTTCATTTAGATTTCAAGTCTGTCGCTGTCAGAGCCCCTGTGACACTGAGTCGGGGAGGGGGGGTGCTGCTCCTGGGGAGCAGCCACTGTGCTGTGGTCTGTAATGAAGCTGCTGCTCCCACAAACCCAGGGCACCACCTAGGACTAGTTGACATTGTCCTTTGGATGTGGTGCATCAGGGCCTGGAGAGGACTTGGGGAGGAGGTTCTGGACCTCTCCTCCAAGGCCAAAAGGCTGGGCATTGCTCTAGAGACCCCATCTCCTGTTGGTGGATAGTGCCCCAGAACACACTTCTTTTGGCACCTGGGCTGGGACCGACTGACCTTGGAGAGCTCACTGAGGCAGGGGGGCACACAGGCATGGGGGGACCTTGCGACGGCACCTGGCAAAGTGCACAGAATGTCTATTATTTCAGCTGCACTGAAATAGGGAGGTGGGTCTGTGACGGGGGCACCTCAGCTGTCTGCTGTGCACCTGGAAGGACACAGAGGAGATTAACAGGGGGGCAGATTGACCCCATTTTCTAGGCCATGCGAAGCTTTCTGGCTTTTCTGTGAGACTGTTGCATAACCACAGCAGACCCTGACTCTTACTTGCAGACCACATCAGCATACACAGAGGTGAGTGGCCTTCAAACTGAGAGACCGTCCACGTGAAACCAAAAATAACACAGGAGGGGTCACTCGGAGCCGCGGGCCCATCAGCAGAACCAAAACTCTACAATTATCTGAAAAAAAAAAAAAGCCTCCATGTATGAACTGTTCTGTAATTAGCCAATAAACTTCAGCCAAATCCATACACCTTTACCTCTGACCCACTTTTTAGCCAGTAAAATGTAACTCCTTTGTTCTCATCCCTGCTCCCCAAAATATGAACCCTTTCCCTTTCTTAGATGGGGAGGGCAATTGGAGTTCTCCTTCTATCTCTTTGCCAATCGATTTGCTCTCTCGGTTCTCAAAACCTGGTGCCATAGGAGTTGACGTCTATGCAGGTTGGGCAGTGAGCTCATTGCTCAGTAACAGCCACAAGGGGTAAAGATCATTCTGGACAGAGGCCAGTGAGCAGGCCGGGAGGGGTGCTCTGAGGCTGCCTGCTCATGCCCCCTTGCTCCAGTTGGACTTAGCTTGATGGTGTATTTCTTCCTTAGATTAATTGACAGTGGCCTCTGGGGCAAGTCCACCCATTATGCACCCACAGTTGGAAAGGTCACCTGGGGCCATTGAATTCCTGGACAGAAAGGCTTTGAGGGGATGAGGCCAGCAGTTCCCAGACCCCTGCATAGCATGTGCTTTCCCGCCCTTGCCTTCCCCGCGATGACAGTGTCTATAATTTAAAGTCCTTTGATTGAGAAAATGTCCAGTGATTAAAGCTTCTGGGAGTTCAGCCACATTTAAAGATGAATTTGTATTTATTTGTCCTAATTGCACCTATAATACTTGGGGGCATAGGGAAGGAGGAGGGAGAGGAGGACTACCAATGTGCTGGGCATGGTTTGGTTTCTAGACACTTTGGGGGCATTGGATGGTGGAGTGCCTACAAATCACTGCTTATTCTTGATGCTTCTGGTTTGGGGAAGTTTTACAGAACATTGTCCTTGTTTTCTATGGTATGCTCACAATAGTTGGCGTCATAGGGAGGTAAGATGTTGTTATTCCCATTTTAAAGACGAGGATGCACTAACTTCTTTCTGAAAGCCCAAATAATGCTCAGTGGTAGATGCATCCTTATTCCCTGGTTTCCTCCTGGCTTCCACAATCGCTGGCTGTGTGTGACTTCTAGAATGGTTCCTGACCTCTGAGCTTCAATCTTCTTATCTTTATATTGAGGATATGAATAAACCTACTACTTAGGCTTGTGTGAGGATCGAATGAGCCGATGCGCATGACTGTTCAAGAACTGGGAGTTGTCGACATCTCCCAGAGCAGAGCCCCACCAAGCCACTGGCGCACCCCCTCCCCCATCTTCCTGGGCCCAATTGAATCTGAAAACAATGAACTAGCCCGTAAATGTTTTCAGTCCTGACAATCAGGGGAAGGTAAAAAGAGAGAGAGAGACCAAATTGTTTTCTTCAGGGAGAAAGAAATCTCATTTGGAGGTACACTCTGGAGGGGAGGCGGCGTTGCGGGGAGTAATGCAGGATCTGTCCATCTCCACGTGGTTCTGGAATTGTTGCTGGCATTTCTAGCAAGAAGCTGCCATGGGCCCCACTCCTTATAATATCCTAATTAAAGGTCTGTTATTCATAGGGGAGGCTCCGTGGCAAGTGACATGCTGGTGGTTTGAGGTCTCACCCTTCAGTCTCTAGAGGACTCCCAGAGTAACACTGAGGGGATGAAAGAGGGATCCTGGGAGTCTTTCCCTTTGGAAATGCGAGAGCCACACCCGAGAGCCGCTCCCTCCCGCAGGCCCCCCCCCACCCAATCCCCAGCGTCAGGCCTGGGGTTGGCGGCCACAGTGTGGTCAGGAGTTGAGGGAGAGTCTGGGGTCTGATCCTGGCTGTCTCCTGCCTGCACATTGGGGACCCCAATCTTCTCCCCTGGAAATGGGGCTGAGAGCTGCTGCTCTCTTGTCCTGCAAGGCTGGCGGGGAGGGCCCCAGGCGGAGAGGGCCAGCAGCAGGACCAGCCATGTCCATTCCAGGTCCCTGTGCAGAGTGAAAATGCAAAACTCTTGGTAAAGAAATGATTAAAGAATTTCAAGACAGCAAAGAGTTAAGCAAGTGTGGGCCCTGGTGACTGTATGGGCTGGAGCCCCACAGCCGGCTCTGCCCGGTGGGGTGTGACCCCTGCACCCACCTGCTGCCTGGGCTCAGGGTCAGCCACATGAGCTCCTGGTGGAGAGCAGGGAGTGGAACCTTCAGCTGTGGGGTCTGGGTGGGCAGGTGGGCGGAGGGGACTGTGGGTAGTTTGGGGGGTTCAGGGCTTAGAGGGTGGAGGAAGACGGGTGGTGCTGACGTCAGTCCTTTGGAAAGACCCTCCCTCTGCTGTTTACCCAGGTCTTCCTCCGAGTCATGCAGTTGCACAATTTCTCTGGCCCCTGCTCCTGCTGCCACCTTGATTGTAGCTAGTGAGAGGCCTGAGGCTAGAGGACTCAGGTAAGCCAGACCTGGACTCCCAAACCTCACACGTTGTGAGGTATTATGTGTATTTTGTTTTAGGTGCTCAGTTTTGTAGTAATTATGAATATATCCCATCATAGTCACAAAACAGGACTCATTCAATTGTGACTTATCCACCCATCCATTCACCCACCCACATACTCACCCACCCACCCACCCACATCCTCAGTGTCAGCCACACCCTCATGGGCATGAGGAGGCTGCAATGGCTCCAAGCATCACAGCCTCACTCAGCTGCAACTGGAGGCTAAAAATGACCTGCTTCCTATTGCTCACTTCTTAAGAGGCAGGAAACCTTTCCCAGAAGTTCCCTGGCAGAATTCCTCTCTTGTGTTGTTGGCCAGAATTACACCACATCCCCCCGCCCCCCAGCAAAGCAGTCACTGGGGTTACTGGGACTGGCTCAGACCACTTGTGATTCACTCCCTGCAGCTAGGAGGGCCTGTGAACAACACCGGGCTCTGTTAGCCAGGACGCTCCCCTGCCTCCCCCCCCACCTCTGGGCCAGCTGGGATGCTCTCCCAGCACCACGCCCGGCTCGTCCCGCCGCTCCTCTGGTCAGCCAAGGACAGACAAGTATCACAGTTCCCCGAGACAGAGGACCCAGTGTGGGCCCGGGCCTGGGCTGACGCAGGCCCTTGTCACCGTCCAGCCTCCCCATCCCGGGGCCGCTGATCTCAGAGGTGCCCTGGCCCCAAGCCATCCCAGAACTCACTCCTGCTAACGCTTACGCCACCTTACCGGCTCTCCTGAGATCGTTACACAGGCTCATTATTCCGCACTGGGGGAGCGGTGCCCTCATCTCACTCATCGGAGCAGGAGAGACAGAGGCACACGTGCGGGCAGGAGGCGGGGAAGCGGGATGTGCGCCCAGGCAGCGTGCTCTAGAAACTTCCCTCTCAACTGCAGCCCGTTGCCTCCCAGTCCCGATTCTGTCTCTCCATAGAGCCCTTGACTCCCTGGCCTAGAAGACGCCCCAGGACGGGGCAGGGGCCCAGGGACCCCACACACAGGCCAGGCTGCTCGCCTGTCGGTGATCTCGGGCCTCGCGCGGGGCCTCCCCGAGCCGCT
The DNA here is from genome assembly GCA_004024925.1 of Scalopus aquaticus. Classification (NCBI taxonomy): domain Eukaryota; kingdom Metazoa; phylum Chordata; class Mammalia; order Eulipotyphla; family Talpidae; genus Scalopus; species Scalopus aquaticus. The sequence goes on along the minus strand of PVIJ01002573.1, from coordinate 7,064 downwards.
GCCTCTCCTGCTTGAAGGGGAATCATCGTAACATGTCAATTCTCTGCTCCCTGTGTCTAGCGGTTAGGGCCGAGCACTGTTGTGGTAGGATTTGAACTCGGCTTGCTGAGGGAAGGGGCGGGGCGCGCCCGGGCATCCTCCCTAGCCACGGCCCCTGTCCCGGCCAGAGCACGAGGCCGGTCTGGGCAGGGACGGAGCTCGGGCTCCATCCTCCCTCCTGCCAGGCCCCTGTCCTGGACCTATGTCTCTCCTGGGCACAGAGTCTCCTCCTACAGCCTGAACACCCCGAAGCTCTCCCCACAGAGGGTACTCAGAATTTTACCTCCATCAGCACCACCAGAACACTAGGTCATAGGCTGGCCAGGCCCAGGGTCTGCCCCACCTCTGCCTCCCTGCCGTGTGAGCTTGGGTGACTGACCTGCAGCTCTAGTGTGAGGCTGAAGAGTGATGACACGTGGAGATGCTTGGGTTGGCTTAGGAGAGGGCTTAAAAAAAGTAGAACAAAGAAACAAACTACCCACTGAGCGAGGCCCAGGCACTGAGCGCTTTATGTCACTTAATTCTCATATCCCCCTCCTGGGGTAGGCACTAGCATTACTCTCATTTCAAAGATGAGAAAACCTGGGTTCTGAGATGTTGAGTTATTCACCCAAAAGCACAAAGCTAGTCAATGGCCAAGTAGGGACTTAATTAAAGCAAAAGCAAAATAAAATGAGGGCAGCCTTAGACCTTTTAATTTTTTTTTGGAGGGGGCAGTGAGAAGCTTCTGGCTATGAAATCAACATATGCTCATTAAAAACAACATGAAAATGACTTAAAAGTATAAAGAAATAAATAAAAATGAGCTGAAATTTTCCTACCCTGAATATCCATCTCTGGCAGGTCAGCGCATGTAATTTGTTTGCTCGACAAATGTTTATCTCCCGCCTGCCACCAGCCAGCCCCTTGTACTGGGCTCTGGGAACAGTGAGAGAACAAGATGGACATGGTTCTGCCCTGCTGGACCTGAGACTTGGCAGAGCTGGCCCGGGCAGCCTGATGGGTGTGGTGGTATGGGGTGGGGGGACGGGGGAGAAGAGGGGACAGAAGCGGCCTAGATGTAGACACATAAAATCAGGACCTTACTGATAGAGTTTTGTAGTCCACATGCTCCACTAGTAAGTGGGAATGACTTCAACTGTGAAATTTTCGAAATGCAGCTGTCGGGGAGAGAGTACACTGGTGGGCCAGGCCTTGGGGGTGAGGCACCCATTCCCCTGCAGGAACCCTCTGGCCTCGTTTCTTGTCCTCCTGGGTGTTTGTGTCCATCAGAGCCTGGACTCAGGACCCCAGATTTCTCTGGCCCAAATCCTGGACTAATGTGAGTCATCCAGGGGGTGTCTTGAATGGCCACCTTTGAGTCCTTCTGCCTCGTTTAGCTCAGAGAGGACAGGGGCTCCACGGAGGCTGCACAGCAAGGCAGGGCCATCACTGTGGTCAAGGTCAGAGGTAAGTACTCTCACCTTCTGTGTTCTTTTTGCTGCCACCCTGCTCCATCCTAAGCCAATAGGGTCGGGAGACAGGCTGGCTGGGGGTCTCTCAGCCCACCCTCTGCTCTTTCCTGCATGAACATGGTCAAGCTTTCAAGAGAAGTGGCATCTCTGCCAGCGGCCTCTCCCTGGGGCTGTAGCATTTTACACAGAAGCAGGGGGATAGACTTGGCGATCTCTTGATGTCCCATTATCCCACCTCATGGCTGGAGATGCCGGGCTGGTATTCCTGACCAAGATGTTTGCAAACAGGCCAAGCAAGGCTGGAGAGATCCTGGACCTGGAGTCAGCGGCCTTGTTTTCAGTCCTTGTGACCTTCACTATGTCATTTAACCTTTCTGTGCCTCAGTTTCCTCATCTGTATAATTGAGATTACATTCTCTGCATCGTGGCTGGTCTGTAGATTAATGAGCTAATAACGCATGGTGCTAATAGTACTAATAGTGCCAAATGACTTGGTCAGAAAGGCAGCAAACGCCCACTCAGAAGGTAATACCAATTCTTGTTTTGGTTAAGATAGCAAGTAGATTTTTCTATATGCCCTCCTAGCCCCCAGCCTGGCATAGGCCTTGCACAAAATAGGTACTATAAAAAACAGCTGGGTATTGCCCAAGGAGTTTGGACTTTACAGCCTTAAGGGCACAGCCCAGGAACTTGGCTGTCTTTCACCGTGGGCAAGCTTCTGTTCCAGCGCATGCGCGGTGGCTGACTGAGCACGGGGCATGGCTGACGAATGTCTAATGCACAATGCAACTTTGCCTAAATCAGGCAGCAGATCCCACCAGTGCAGTGACTTGAGAAACGAGTTTCGATTTCTAGCAGCCGTGATGTATGGGCGTGCTCTCTCTGGAGCTGTGGCTTTACCCTCCTACGCTCGGAACTCCGTCGCAGCCAGGTTTCCGTGCCAGCACCTCCCCCAAGGACCCTGGCAGAGACCATGGGAGCATAGTCCCTGGGATTTCCTGGGATGGCTGCAGCCTGCTGGCTACTGGGAGATGGGACCTGTGGCTGAGAGCGGCCAAGGGACACCTTGTCTCCTTGGGCTTTCCAGGACTTGGAGGTTTGCAGAGCTGGGCTCATCCCCTGAGGCTGGAAGACCAGCCCTGGAGAGGGAGATCCATGCCTGGGTCTGGGGCTGCCAGCTTCAGCTAATAAAAATACAGAATGTCCACTTCATCTTAAGTCTGAATCAAGATCAAATACTTTGAGAATAGGTACATGCTAAATATTGAATGAGACCTATTTACACTAAAAAATTCATTGTTTATCTGAAATTACTATTAAACTGGGCATCCTGATATGGGGAAATCTTGTCTAAGCCCCACTGGTACCAGCTGTGTGACCTTGGCAGATTGCCCCTTACCCCCACTCAGATTCGTTTTTTTGCCTAGACAGTGTGCAACTGCCCTCTTGCAAGGTTGTGTGGGTGCTGGCAAGATTGTGTAGACAGGTAATAAAAAGTGTGAGTGAACCTAGAGGCAGACAATCTGAGTTCAAATCCTGATTTAGTTGTGTCCTAGATGTGTAATCTTGGACATGTGCCTTAGTTTCTTCATCCGTTTTGAGCAAAAGATGATCATACTACTTTCCTCAAAGAGTATGGCTAGGATTAAATACTGTAATACATATATGAATGCTTATTACAGTGCCTGGCACATGGTAAGTGATGTATAAGGATTAGGTACCATTGCTGTTTTACTGTTATGGCTACTATTATTATTGATTGCTCCCTATTATTCAGTGATCTCTCAAGATTGTTCCCTTCTATTTAGTCATTTTCACTTTAGTGTGAATTATATGTTAGAACATTTCCAATAGGTTAGTTGTGAGCGCAGGCTTGAGGAGAGAGAATGAAGGCCTGGTGTCCAGAACAAAAGGGCACCCGAAGACCCTCAACCCCCATATCACACCTGGATACCAAGAGCTTCTCAAAGGCATCTCAAACCTGACTTGTCCAAAATCAAATTCTTGATAATGCTCCCATCTAAACCTGCACTTTCTACAGCTGTCCCATCTCAGGGCCTGCAAATCAACTCTTCCAGATGATCTAGTTAAAAACCTTGGCCTCCCCTCAACTCTGCTCTTCTTTCCACACTCCATCCCCAAATCCACAGGACAACTCTTATGATTCTATATAAATCGAGTATCTGACCATGGGTGGGAGTCTCCTGGATCACTGCAGGTCCCTCCTTGCTGGTCCTACCTGGCCCTAAATTTTAGCTTCCTACCTCCTCCCTTGACTATCGCGTGCTGGACTGGGCTGGAGTGATACTCATCAAATGCATATGGATCAAAACATGGCTTGGCAGGGAGGGCTTTGGAGCTACCATGGCGGGTGGGGCAGGGCAAGGAGGGCTCAGGCTGGACCCGGGCTCTGAAGCCCCAAATGGAGACAAACCACCCACCAGCCTCTCTGAGAAGCCTCTTCACGAACAGACATTTTTGCAAAGCATTAAGCTGGTGTGCTGGTCACTGTCAGTGGCACTTAATTCATCGGTGTCTGCAGGGCAGGGGCCTGCTCAGAGTGAAATGGACAGAACCTCTGGGGGTGCACCTTTTTGGTGAGTCAGGATATTGGATCACCCCATCCTTCCTTGCTTCTTCCCCAGCTCGTGCTCACTGTATCCAGATGCAGGCTAGAATCTTGGCAAGGGCTGGGGCTGATTTTAATATAAATGAATCTTTCTTCCCTGCTCTCCAGAAGCCCGAACTGCTCTAAAAGGATAATTAATTGGAATGAAAACACCAACTCTGGCTCAAAGGAGCTGCTTCTCTTGGAGAATTCACAATTCTCTTTCTCCAGGCCCTCCCTATTCTCTTCCCCATCCTGGCTTTTCAGGCTCCCTGCAAATTCTTTCTAGCGTTTCAGCTGCAGAGGAATGTCCCTAGCCCTGTCTCCCTTGGGGAGAGGCTCCTTGGGGTGCCTATCGTGGGCCATGCATCGAGGGCTTATTGGTTGGCCACAGACAGGTTGGGGGCAGGAGAGGAGGTCAGCGGGGAGGCAGTTGGCCTGACCCACTGCACAGGGCCAAGGAGCACAGACCGACCTGTTGTAACAGAGATAGAGGCTCTCCCCTGCCAGCCCATCTTTCTCCCTGTCTCTTCTTTCCTCTTCCTCTCCCCACCCTCTTTCCACATCTGTTCCCCTGGGTTAGGCTGATGGTGAAGTTAGGGCACAGGTAGTAACCACCACCTTACAACCAGGTGTTCTAGGAACTTTGAATATTGAATCTTCACAATCATCTGGTGAGGTAGGAACCATGATGAAGCCATTTCATAGCGGAGGCAACTGAGGCACAGCGCGGTTATGCCCTGCTCAGTCACAAGTCAGTGAGTGGCAGAACCAGGGTTCCAGCCCAACGAGTGGTTCCAGAGCTCTTCTCTGTGCCTGGGCTGCCGGATGGGATGTGGGGGAAGGACAGAGCTCACAGCCCAGTTCCACCCATCGCCCAGTCCCTCTGCCAGTAATGACCGCCCGGGAGCCCTCGCTCTGCGCTGCCCTCTCTTGCACCATCGCATCCCCTCTCCTGTTCTTTCTTCCCCCATAAATGGCCTAGTCACAGCTGATCAGTCTCCGTGTGAGAACACAAAGGGGACCCTAATTCTGAAGTGAAATTAGACATAATAAAGCACAAGAGTGCTCAGCTTCAAAAGCCCTTGAGAAATCCCAGAAGCCCCCTTCAGAATCGCCACCTTGATTCTGGTTCCCTCCTCCTCAGCTCCGAGAATGCCCTTGGCTCTCCCCCAAGCACTCCCTCCAGCAGAAAATCCCCTCTTTGCTTCATGGTGGACACCACTGATTTTCTGTAGAGTTTCAAGTTGAGTTTGGCGGCCGCCTGGCATCTGGGTTCTCCGGGGCAGGGAGAGGGTCCGAGCTCCGTGATGACTGAGCGGGCTGCGGGGCGCTCGCCTGGGAGCAGCTGCCTTCACAGACACTGTCTGCGGGAAATGCACGCCGGTCCTGGAAGCCCCTGGCGAGGACATGGCTTAGCTACAGCTGCTTGCAACTGCAAAATGCCTTTTGCATGGGAGAATTGGGCTGCTTGGTGGAAAAGAGGTCCTCCCTGCCCTCTGTCTTCCCCACCTCGCTCTGAATAGATGAAATGCAACCCCGACCTCTTCAGTCCATAATGCACTTTTCAGGGCCAGTGAGCTATCCAGGGAGAGGAGCGTGGGGATGGAGGAAGTAGAGTGTCGGGTCCATGCAAGGGGAGACAGTGAGCTGGGGCCTTATCAACTTGCTCCGGCTCCCATAACAAATGCCGCTGACTGCGTGGCTTACGCAGCAGTTTATTTTGTCACAGTTTGGAGGGGAAAAGCCCAAGATCAGATACAGGCAGGCAGGCTCCTTCTCTGGCTTGCAGTGGCCACCTTCCTGCTATGGCCTCACGTGGCTCCCTCTGCAGCCGTCTGTGTGCAAGTTTCCTCTTCTTATAAGGACACAGGTCACAGGGGATTAAGACCCAACCTAATGACCTTATTTGACCTTCATTACCTCTTGAAAGACCAGATTTCTAAATATAGCCACATTCTGAGTTGGGGGAGGTGTTAGGACTTCAACATGTAAATTACAGAAGGGAACATAATTCAACTGGTAGGAACAGCCTTTTGTCCAGTGGGAATTTCAGGTGCCCTGTGGGGCCAGTGGGAGGGTTTAGCTAGACAAGAGGTAACCCCCTCATATCAGCAGGCATAAATGAAGGGGCAGTGATCACCTGCAGCACCCCCACCTTTTGTGCCTGGTTGTTTGGGACCCCAGAGCAATGAAGCAGAGATAGAGCCTGATTCAGCTCATAGCACCTGTAGGGATTTGACTGACACCTAGAAGCGGCTGGCATCTGGGGGTCGGGCCAGGGGGAGTTTCAAATCTAGTACAGAGGAATTTCTTTAGAATCTAAAGTGTAGACAGATACTCTAAGTCAAAACTTCTTACTGCTGCGCCATGTCTCAACCTCACTGTCGCCGTTGCAAGTGTTTATAAGCAGGAGTGGGAGGAGCGAGCCCTTGAGGTGATTTCTACCCCCAAGTTGATGTTTGCCTTTTGGGTCTCACCTAGTAATCTCACCTCCCCCTGGTGACTGGCCCGCATGTCTGAAACATTTCTGGGTGTGTCTGGGGTTGACGACATCTTGAAGGTGAAGGATATTCCTTGGGTCATTGCCGCGCCCTGGTTCGCCCGAGTTGCCTGAAGGCGCAGCACGGAGCTAGGACCTTCAAGGAAGAGTTCCTTAGGTAGCCAGGAGGCGACATCTCTTCCCGAAACTACTTTAACTCACAAATATTTTCTAAGTTAGACCTATAACTTTCTTAAGATATGCCTGCAGACATAACCTCTTCATTGCCTAAGACCCCATGATTGGGTCCAGGTGCCGAGCTGCTCCTTCGATAAGTACATTCTTGCCTGATCACGGGTTGGTGTCCTGTACAAAAACATTTACTCCCCCTCCCCTTACATTCCCCTGCCTGCTTCTGGGAATCAGCATAAGATGGCTTCTGTGATTAACCACTCCAGGGAGTTGGAATAAGATGGTTCCT